>JAULBM010318447.1:0-23851 GCA_032357055.1 Geukensia granosissima | reverse complement strand
TGGCTTGGGACAGGCACATGAGTATGTGGCGGGGTTTAACCGGTTTGTGAGCGCTCAACCCTCCCCCTTTAACCTGTAGGATCAGTGACAAAACATGACACATATAGATAAACACCAAAACCCCATTGACGCACTTAACTCAATAAGCCCAGAGACTTAGAATGCCTCATTTTGGAATTTCAACTAAAAAGGAAGAATCCGATATTCCTTCACTTTAAGGCATTCCAAAGCTTCACAAGTGTCCTTACATGCAACGTTACATTGCAGTGTGACTGTCATCGATTGTGACTATACACCGGTTTTGTCTACCGAGTAACACGACGAGTGCCACTAGTGGAGCAGGAGTTGCTTACCTTTCAAAGGCTCCTGAACTCACCCTTATTTTTGTAGGGTTCGTGTTATTCGAATTTAGTTTTCAGTAAAATGTTGTGTTTTCTATATTTGTCTTTCGTTTCATTTTGTTGGCCTTGTCTGTCTTACGACTTAACGATTTCTGTCTGCCCCTTTGGTATCTTCGGATTCCTTTTGTAAATTATGACAAAATAATTCACTTATTAATTCAACTTAAGACGACGTTAAAGTAAATCAGAGCCACCTGGAGGCGATTTTTGTTCGTTTGTGTATTTCATCGACCAATGGTTTTTCGGTTAAGATGTTAAACTTAAGCGTATCTATAAACAACTTTCATAAGTATAGTTTTACTTTTGTCCTATCCAATTTGTATCTTGACCAAATAAAATACGTTTAAACTAAAAAATTTTTATAAAAAAAAAAAACAATTTTAACCAAGAAGTGTGGCCAACGTTTACTGGAAAAAGAACTGTTTATAAAATAAGGTATCACCAGTAAATTTTGATTGTTTTTGACATTTGATGACAAAAAGTGCTTATTCGTAAAACAGATCTTGATTAAGAAAAATAAATTATTGGCTTCATTTATTTCAGTTCATCCTCTGGAGATAACAATCATATAAAATCTCAACATTAATTAACTGAACCAAATTTAGAGTTATTCAGTGAAAGGACTTCATTTATATAGAGAAACGTAAAACCAAAAAAAAAATGAGCCAACAATTTTTCTTTTCTCTGTAGAAGGCTCTGTGTGAAGACCGCCTCGGTGGTGAAATGGCTAACGTGCTCGCCTCGAGTGCGGAAGGTCGTCGAAGCGATTCCCGGCCGGGTCAAATTAATGACATTAAAATTATTATTTGCTGCTTCTCCGCTAAACACGCAGCATTTAGGAGTAAAAGCAAAAACTGGTCGGCCCTGAATCAGAATAATTTGTCTGGGTAAGATGGGCATGTCTTCCTGTGGACTGTTACCTTCGTGACCTAGCACGTAAAATTCCGGCTCAGCGTGTCGGTCTAGTCCAAAGCAGGGTTTATTCATCATCACTCATCATTAACACGCTTTCGTCCTGAATATGCAAGAAATATTTGCCACTGGACGTTAAGCACCATTGAATCAATCAATCATACGAATAAAATAATAAATCGGCGAAAAGGGGTGCACAGTTGGTCCCTTTTGGAATGCCGACAGTCTGTTGTAACACACATCCGCCAAACATTTTATATTATTTTATATTTTTGTATTGAATAATGTCTATAAAAAGAAAATCCAATAGAATTTTTAGTTTTAATTGTTCTACAACGGTCTCATTGCACTTAGAAATTGCTTTTTTATTAAAATACTGAGAAATTAGCAAATTATTAAAAACTTTTGATACATTTTTTTCTATTTTAATATAGATCGCACAAAAACCAACCAACGAAACTTTGAATAATTAAAGATCTTCCAAGCACAAATTTTAGGTCAATATAATATCTTCGATATGTTTTGGTAAGATCATATTTATTTTAAACAAAACACCTTCAAAAATTTAATATCTTTACAGAAAATGTTACACTCTTGTTGAAATAGTAAAATAAACCCTGTCTTTTTTCAAAGTGACAAAAAGTATCTAAGAATAAGCATTGAATCATTAAAGCGCAGTTATTAAACAGCATTTTCAAAACATTTTATTGGTGTGTTACAAAATCTAAAATAATGGCTAAATATCGAGCTAAACGTACCTACAACTTAACATAGTTTCCTACAAATCGAGTATCTGAGAGACCTGTGTATCTTGCAAAAAAGACATATTGACTGAATATGTAAGCATTTTAAAGATAAATAGAAAAAAAAATCAAAATAAATATGGGTGTACATTATAACGAAAATACCAGCATCTGTTTTATAGGATTCATGTCTATCATGATTATATTAAAAGTAAAAAGTAAGGAGAGCTATAGATTTGTTAATGTCCTCTGTTTTTCTCGCGGGTGGCGTACAGACTCTCAGACATTTACCAGATTTCTTTTCATATTATATCATCATACAGTTGACTTAATTCTTACCTTTTGAAAATGAAAAATATGGAGTAAATGTCAAAGAGAATACAAGAAAAAAAAGAAACTTACAAATCTAGATTACTTTACTATGCCTTCAACAACAATAATTTTGAAAAACTCTAAATCGCGCCAAATAAAAAAAACGTTTAAACGTAAAAAATACTGCTCCTACCTGAATATTATCAAAAATGCACATGTATCAAAACATATTACACAAAGACAAACCTATGTGCACAATTCCTGACTTAAGACAAGCACATGAGATATATAGTGAGATTAAACTATTTTCGGCGCGGCTTTTCAGAAAACGGAAAATTCCTATGTTCAATACCTTAATAGACATACAGTTGATTTTCTAGCATTTCATTTTTTGATCTGGTAAAGTCATTTATTGAAAACCATTTATTATAGCAATTGCATTGGTTTCCTTGTCGGTTGTTGGCTGTACACTTTTAATTGAAAAAAATCACATACAAATGTTCTTCTTGTATTTTTAGCTTGAAAACTTATTGTTCGAAAGGGGTGTTTAAGAAGATTGGGCGCCAGAATGGCAAAACATTCGGCAAGGCACAAAACCAGGTTTAATCTCTGTGGTTATTTTCTTTTTTGTTCTTTACCATTGTACAAGTTTGAATTGTCTCTGGTTGGTCAAATTAAATTTTACCTGCTGGTGAACTTGGAATCGTCCAAATCCGCGTAACAATGGTGAATTTCACACAATGAAAATTTGCCAAAGCAAACATTTTGGAGTATACAGGACGACATTGTGGATAGAAATAAAGCCAGCAAAATCATTTTTTATGACACAAATGTTGAACTCACCCTGGTTTTTTTATGGTTCGTGTTACTCCAACTATTGTTTTCAGTGTAGTGTTGTGTATTCTTTGTTTGTCTTTCCTTTCATTTTGTTGGCCATGGTCTTGTCTGTCTTCCGACTTAACGATTTCTCTCTGCCCCTTTGGAATCTTCGAATTCCTTTTTAAAATAGCTATCTAAAAGACGATACGCAACTATGATTGCGAATTATTTTCTTTATTTTCCGTTTTTAGAACCGACCAGCGCTGACAGTAATTTTGTGAGATCCAACAGCGAGAGAGATAAAAAGTAAAAGAAACTGTAAAAAATCAAACATACATTTACCCAATTAGACTAGAGAATACCTGAATACCTGATTAACAATAATTTATTTAACAAAAATGAATGCAAAAAGAAGATATTTCTCTTATGAATTCTCGAAGTTGTTGAAAGCAAGCTCAGTGTGAGATCACTGAAGATAAGACATCAAGCCGTTCAACACGAGATGTCATCAAACACTGATGATCCGACAATTTAATACTGCCATTTGGTATCTGCAATTTTTTTGTCAATAAAGGTGCAGGCGGACAAGATCGATGCATTGCATAATTTATTTATATCTAAGTAAGGAAGCGATAAGTGTATTAATATATGTACCACCAAAAACAAGTTAAACATTAATATTAATTTATATAGCTTGTAAAAAGACAAAATTAATTATCAAAAATCCAAAAATAACAATCAAAAATAAATGGAATGAAAAAAACCAGAAAATCTAATAATTTGTCTTTGTGTTCAGATGGAACTTTTTTATCCACCTATGAACAAAGGATTAAAGGCATCCAATTTCTATTGACATACTCATCACGTTCAAACAAAGTTGTAAAATTCAATTAAAATATGAAAAATGATTTAAATATACCTTATACTCAAAACGATAAAAGAAGAAAGAATCGATACTGTTGGAAATTCTCAGGATAATAGATGTTAAAAATCAAATTATTATACACTTTTAAAAAGTTTTACACTCTATTTTTAATTCATCATGTATATTTGAAAATATCACTCATTACATAAATCCATATAACTAAATTGTTGCAAGGGACACAATCAGCCTATCCTTCTTTTTAAATTCTTTTTTTAAATATTTTATTTAAACCGTGACATTATGTAAACGAAAAGATGGCGCTATCTATTAATGGCTTGCAGTTGCTAAGAAATATCAGTCGTGATATGGGGTACATAATGACGAACATTTAAGCTACGTATTTTATTATATATTTCTAACATAGATTGAAAAGTATTATAGGCATGATATCGTTGTACAGATAAATTAATTCTTACCTGATACATTTATATTTATATTTACACTTGTAAAGAGATTTGAAATTAATGTCCCAAAAATCAAGGTAAACTGAAAACACAAGAGAAAAGATACAAAAAATGTAACCCCTTTCACTCCAAAAACTCCTTTGAAGCAGTAAGAGTGTGTGGTCCAGAAAGATTTTTGCTCCAGTCCAGCCGAACCCGTCTGAACTGCTTTAATTTGAAAAAAAGTCAAAGCAGGAAATTATTATAAACAGTTTAAAGATATTAAAGCGGGGATTCATGCCAAAAAAACATTTTAGTCCGTTACCAATGGTCCGAAACAACCGAAAAATACTTCAAATAAAACATAATCTTAAGTGGCAAAAGCCTAAGGATCAGACGCCCGAATTTGGTCGTGTTGTGTCGTAAATTCTACATGGAGTTGCATAAGAAAGTAATTTTAAATTCTTTTACATTCCAAGCAATGCACTCTATAGAGAGTAAGATAGTAGACAGACACATTATTTCCACAGATAAGCTTAAGGTCCCTGCTGAACATTTTCAAGAACCTACCATGTATTGGTTGCCTAAATTACACAATAAACCTTACAGATTTTATTTATCTCAGCGTCCGTACGTGTATAACTACTAAATTGTCTGTCCTTTTGACTGGTGCTCTGTCTAATATGAAAGAACTTATCATGATTTACTGTTATAGAAGGAACATGATTGATTCTGCCAATTTCCTTCTTGATAATATTTTAATCTATTACGGCAGTATGTTTTAAAGACGGGTCTAAGGATTTCCAATGGGAACATTTTGTACTCCTGTGATAGCAGATTTCTTTTCTTATCTTACTGTTTTAAGTCTAAGTTTATGACCAAACTTCATAGGAATATTTCTCAATTTGATTTAATATTTAATAGACAAATTTAGCAATACCTACCGCTACACTCTTTTCAGATTTCTACAAATACACTAACCATATTTTTCCAAAGGAATTAACCTTAAATAATGGCAATAAAAACAGCGTCAACTACCAATTACTGAATTTAGATTTGTATATTCCGAAGGGTAAAATTTAGACCAAAATTTACACCCAGTGGGAGAATTTCTAATTACCAATTCTTCCTTGACGAAGACGTTACTTTGTCTCTTTCATGATTGTTTATATTTCTCAGCTTGTTTGATGTGTACATGTTTGTAGCTATTTTTAGATTTTAAGAACGTATAACAGGCAAATGATTAATTCAAGGATTTTATTTCATCAAATTAATTTAAATATTAACCAAATTCACAAATAGTCAGGTTTGTTATGAAAGTTTTGACGTAGTTGCAATCTTTTGATGCTTAAGAAGATATCACATCCTCATTTTTACGAAAAGATGGTACACAAAGCTCTTATAGTCTTAAAATTCGTCGCATAAACTTATCCGAAAAGAATATTAACACAGAATATTATTTAATCGTAAAATATGGTTTTTATTTGTACTAATACTGACTTTCGTGTTTAAAGATGAATACTGAACTAATAAGTTTATATTTTTATAACATTTTTTTCAACTTCCTTCTTATGAATTTCTAAATTAACATTGCATTATTCCATGTTTTCGTTGACTTCTTATGATATTGAAACACATAATCTAATTGGACTTGTTTTATACTATAAGTAATCTAAATTTGGATTCATAATTGGTTGCTTATGGGTTTCGAACTAGCAGACAGCAATTGCAAGTACTCTGTCGAGGTCGAGAATTTTGCTGTTTTCATGAATTTTGTATTTTTTCTGTATTTGTTGTTGGATTTCAATATCGATCTCAAGTGGAAAATCCATTTCAACTGATTTTTATCGTTTGTTTTATTGTTGTTTTTTTCACACCTCTGTTCCAGAGTAGGGATGGGTTGAGCGTTCACAACCTGGTTTAACCCCGCCGCATACTAAATGTGCCAGTCCCGAGCTAGGAACCTGTAATCTAGACTTCAGTTTATATTATGGATATTGTAAGGCAAAGATTATTCAGGCCAGTTTGTAAAGAGAATACGTCATTTTGTCAAGTTTGATTTTGCAAAGAAGGGTCTGGAAGCAATTAACTTTTTAACAATTTAATATACTTTATTTAACTTTCTAGACTTATATGGTCATTCATTGGTTTATAGAAATGTGACATTTATTCTATCAATTTTTCCAAATCTTTCGTGCGTTTTAGGAATATAATTGTTGCGCTTTACTCCACGAGAGACATTGTCCTTTAATATGGGTATTGAAATTGTTAAAATAAAAAAGAATAACCAATTCAATTTTTTATAATAATTTGTTTCAGTATTTAGTATAATAAATGCTCAGTACAACAGAAAGGGTGTGAGAGCAGATTGTTATCCCTCGAAATTATTGCCAACCTCTGCTTTCACAATTTCTTTTTATGTGTCTTTTTATATAATACTCCATCATAACACCGTTCAATAAAAGACACGTATTTTACTAAAAACTCTATTCCATTAATTTCTTATACCTATACAAAGGCTGTTGCATCCAGAATTTTAACTTCAAGAAGGATTTGCCGCACTTCAGTTTTGATTTTGTGAAATCCAAAATTCCCGACTACTTCAGCGACAACTTATGTAGCAATATTCCTGCTTTGCCTGCCTACAGGGTTTATAAGTGGCAGTGATTCGATATTCTCATGCCTGTTCTACACATGCCGTAATACATTGCATCAACGATAAATTAGAAATTAATATTTCACATCACATACTTGGTTTGTACTCTTTCATTTGTCTGTTAAACGGGTGTGAAAAATTATATACGGGTTAAGGAAAACAATTGTGTACTGCAATCATGTTCAAAGAACGGGTTTTTAATGGTGGTAATGACCTTTTGGGTGCATTGAAGTTAACAAAGAAACTCACTTGAATGTACGAATGTGCTCATAATTAGAACATTTCTTTAAAGTATTTCTTATACTCTGAAAATCGGAAATGAAACGGCAATACGTCGTTAAGCTTCTGGTTGACACAATAATAAAATATTTGAAAGAAAAGGAAACAGACGAGTGTTACACATATTAAGTTCAAAGAATTCGAACAAAACAAAGTATGATACATAGATGTTTCTTGTTTAGTGTTGTATATCAAACTACAGGCAACAAATAACAAACGAGGGGCATGGGTGGCAAGTGGTCTAGGTATTTGATTTAAACATTCCCGTGCAATTCAATGTAGCCGATCATCTATACGAGTTCGCGCCTGACTTTGTATTATAAAAAAGTGATGCGTTTGATTCAATCGCACGTGATAAGGTTTTTAGTTACCTGTCCAATGTCGGTTTTCTCCAGGCAGTCCGGTTTCCTCCACCTGTGAAACTGACCGCTAAGATATGACTGGAATATTGTTGAATGTGGCGTTTATTCCCGATCAAACAAAAAAATCAAATAACAAACGCCTTCCTATTGGGATTTCTATGTATTTTATAGGGCAAGCAATGAATTATTTAACCTTTTCCAACATTTATAGTGACATTTACTTTGAGTCTTCCTCTTTGTCATATATTTGATATGTAAATCTGACAAAATCAAAGATTACATAAACATAACAATACATTCTATCACAACATATACAATAAAAATGATGTGTACTTCCAGGTTGAATTACGACATTATAAACTGAATCAGTTTTTCACGTGTACGATAAACTTTTAATTAACATCTTCATTTGTTTAATGTTTATTTTACAATAATTTGATAACACTTTAATATAGGTATAATTTCATACATTTGAATTTATGAAAGAGGGGATTGTATAGTTTTTGCTTCAGTTAGAATTTTGCCCGCAAGTTAAATTCAGCACCTATGGTCGCGTTAACATTAAAATATTTTTTGTCTTGCTATTAGATATTTTGATAATGGGTGCGTTTGTTTTTATCTTCACAATTTAAGCTGATTTATTGATAACTTTTATTTTTGGTACACCGAATAATTACTAAAAAATCTCTGGACTTTGTCGTGGGGTATTGCACTTTACAAGGTATTTGATTTTTTGGTTATCGTTGTATTATATGTAGCAGAGTACTAATAATTGGTTTTTATTGTTGCTGCATATAGTTAGTAAGGGAGAAGACAGGATGTTTTTCTAAGAAACGAAATCATCAAGATGTTAAATACGAGAATCATTTAGCTTAAGTTTTCAGTGTTGTGTTGTGTCTTCTATGTTTGTCTTTGGCAATGGTCTTGTCTATGTAACGTGCAACCGGGAAAGACCTATCATTTGTTCTATTTTTGTTATGTTCAAATGGAAAGATATTACAATTGTTCTAATTTTGGTAACGTGTAATATTAAAGTCCGTACCGGTTTCCCGGGATTTTGTGAGCGCTAACTATGTTGCAATAAAATGAAATAGTTATAATATGATCAAAACTTCAAGGTTTCCCAAGACTACTTGCTATAGACCCCAAGTTTCTAGACATATCCGGTATGTAGGTTGTGTTTCTCTTTACAGTCCAATCACTTCTTCGATAAACGGTCACCGCGACCAATACAGGGTTTCTGTACCTCTTAAACGTACCAGAAGACAAAACATGAGATATAAGTACAGTAGCTACAGCTGCAACCCTATGATTGACTGGTGAAATACTTTGAATATAATTCTTAAGGCTGTGACCAGTCGATAGACATTACAGCCTAAGAAATAATTCTACACCTTATCAACTTGCAAAGACTTCTGCAGTCTCTGACAATCTGTGGTGGTTGATGGTTATTAACGTCCTACACAACAAATTAATGCTCTCAGTCGGACGATTCCTGATGGAACTAAGGGTATTGATGTTACTTATATCGTTGGTCGTTGGAAAGGTTGGAAAGGTTGTTGCTATAATTTGGTAAGGAGGCTGGCATGAGTTGTTGTAACTTTTCGACGTTCTAGGTCGTTGTTTAAGCTATCGTCGTTGGAGTTTGTTGGATTTGTTAGACTACAACGGCGCTTTTCAGGGCCACGGTGCCGAACAGAGCAGACCGGTTCCGCTGTGAAGTGATTTTCATGGCCGCGTCCCACCGCAACACACTGCAGCAGGGCTGGTTGCCTGTGGCTCACTGCGTCGAGGGCGATGTAAGGAGTTGGTCATTACTCCGTCACTCCACGTTGTACTACGCTCCTGCTCGGCAACACATGTTGCTGCTTTGATGATAGCTACGTGACTGTCTTGATAACCAAATTGGTCAAAAAGCACTTTTTTTACTGACAATCTTAACAAAATCAGTCGGCCTTGTACTATGGACGCGGAGCTGTAGGAAGACTCCCTCTTTATATTTCGAACACGGGTAACATTTTTATATGGGAATTCCCCTGGCCGTTTCAAGTTATGTAACTTGTAAAACATTCAGAAAAAAAATCTTTTAGGCTTCTCAGTAACAAAACAACAAGTGTTCAACCAAAACTTTAAATATTTTTGCAAATAAAACGTTGGTAAACATGTGTCGCTATGTAAACAACTGCATAGAAACTTGTAGTAAAGTGTGGATTTAATGTATAGAAAAGGTGACCACAGAATAAATAATTTTACCTACTAAATACCATCAAACGCAATAGTTCAGCTTATCTATATCTCATAGCAAATAAGACATATATATCTTCCGACTTAACGATTTCTGTCTGCCCTTTTGGTATCTTCTTTTAGTAATCAAATACAAAACTGACGTGATTTAATGCTGTCAGAACATATGATGGAATAAAATGAAAACGATATGTTCCAATATAGAAAAAGGAGATTACCACTGTAAAATTCCCAAGTGAGAGATCAAAGTTGAAAAGTTCAAAGACACAAGACAAATTTAAAACAAAGTTCATAATAAAACAAAAAATAAATAGTACAAAGGCTTCGGATCAAAGAACTCCTGTACAAACCAAAACGTATAAATCTCAAACTTCTAAAGAAATTCAATCAATAATAAACACATGTCTTTACCAAACAGCAAACTGTAAAACCCCCTCCCCCAAAAATGTTATGATATTCAAAAATTTTGTCAAAAACTATTTTATGTAAAGAGTAAAGAGGCAGAGGAACACATTTTGCAAATTTTTATATATTTCATCCACTTTGGAGGAATCATTTGTGAAAAAAATTGTCTTATAAATTTTTATCTATAGAAACCTTGATGATTTATTCCTTTTCAACCTAACACTTTGAACTTTACAAGTTAACCAATATTCAAAATATTCCATGAATTTGTTATGCTTTATGCATTTTAAGGAGTTATCTCTAAACAATAGCATTAAAAGTAAAAAAATAGGAGGTTCGATCAAAACTCTTAACTCCGTTATCCAAACAAACCGACAGCAAAATCCAGAAGGACGTCTACCACACGCAATACATGTAATGTTAGCCTTACTAGTGCTGTCAACCTTTGTACCTTTGTATAAAAATGCAAATTAACTAATGCATCAGTATGGTAAATTTGGCTACATTCCCATTTCAAGTAGTTAACTCTCACCATTGGATGCCCGAGTTCCAAACATAGTTAAATCGGGTTCAACCCGAGCAAACAGCCTTTATTTCAATGGTGTCGTTGTTTTTATGTTTCACTATTGCCTGTATTTGAATATCACACATTGTAAGAGGCAAAATGGTAATCTCTGTACATATTTGTTACTTATAGTGTTTGGGTGGCTCTCTTATAGACAATCATGCCATTTATCCGATTTCCATGTCGATTAAGACAGACGGAAGATATCTTTTGTCATTTGTTTAATCGATATGTATTATCGATCAGTAAAAAGAATTCGAAGATACCAAAGAGGCAGACAGTAATAGTCGGAAAACAGACAGACAGTGGCCATAAAATGAATTAAAAGACAAATATAGAACACACAATACTACACTGAAAACTTAAGCTGGAGTAACACGAACCCTACAAAAACAAGGGTGAGTTCAGGTGCTCCAAAAGGGGAAGCAACTCCTGCTCCACTAGTGGCACCCGTCGTGTTACTCAGTATACAAAGTTGGTGTATAGTCATAATCGATGTTAGGCACAAACGGTTTACAGTGGGAAGATATCCATTTTCATTTATGAAATGGATATTTCGTACCGGTCAACCAAATCATGATGTCGACCTAAAAACTTTTGGAGCGATGACTGTTATCTTTCCCCGAGAAACAATTGGTTCAGTAGTTTTCTTGTCAGCTGCAATCCTCCATCAATAAAATCCTGATAGGAAGCACAAGTCCTGGAGTAGCGTATCAACGGAGAAATATACACTCCGTATGCAGGTGGAATGTTGCTAGACATGAAAGCAAAATTTACAATCGGAAAATAAAATTCATCTCTCTTATCGTAAAGTTTTGATCTTAACTCGTCATTACTTTCAACTTCTAAGTGTTAGTTTATATATGAAGCAGACCTTTCTGTTTCTGTAGTATCTTTGATTTTAATTTCAATTGATAGATGCGGTCAACATAGTCACCAAATTTAGACTTATTCAGTGAAAGGACATCATCAATATAGCGGAACGTGAAACAAAAAAATTGAGCCAACCTTTGCTCTTTTCTCTGTAGAAGTCTCTGTATGAATTCAGCTTCATACGAATAAAGGAATAAATCAGCGAGAACGGGTGCACAGTTGGTCCCCATTAGAATGCCGACAGTCTGTTGAAACACATTTCCGCCAAAAAAAAAAAGAACAAATATGTTGTCAATCAAGAAATCTAGCATTCTGCATATGTCATCTTCAGTACTTTTTGTTAGAATATGTGTGGTTAATAACCAAAAAAGGTTTGTCCCTCCCTAGAACCAAATATTTGTCATCTTTTTTTTTAACAAAACAGAGGTGATTTAAGGCTGTTTATTTTACTTTGAGTTTCGAATGTATATTGTCAATCAAGAAAACTAGCATTCCGCAAATGTCAACTTCAGAATACTTTTTATTAGAATCAGAGCGGTATATAACAAAATAAGGTTTGTCCCTCCCTAGAACCAAATTCATTTTAAAAAAGAAAAAAAATATTGTGGCGTTTTAATGTTTAAACAAGAAATCCTTGATTGAGTAGCTTTTGTGTCAGCAGCAACCCTCTATAAACAAAATTTTGCAGGAAGCATTGAACCTGAAGAACCGTGTGAATTGGGATATATATATTTGCTCCCACAAGTCTTGGTTTGAAACTAGCGGATGCAAAATGCCGAGATTTAAATCGTTTTCATTGATTCAACCCGCGCTGACACCTTAAAACATTGAACCAGAAAACACCCAGTTAATTTACGACTTTACTGAACTTTTTCCTAGGTATCAGGGTTTCCTGAAAAGAGCATCGAAGTTGTCACATTAATTGTTACAACAAAGAAAGGTCCATTAAAGGATGAAATCGTCCTTCCTTTGATTTTATAGTCACAAGCATGAATTGGTTGATCCATATATATCAGCGTATATGCTATCGGTAATTTCAACAATTAGTTTGAATGACCTGGTCCTACTTTTTGTTTACCAGTAAAAACAAAATCTTTGTAGGTAGCATAGACCCTGAAGAATCGTATAAATTGGGATATATACATATATTTAAAGATAATCCATTAATCATGTTAAAATGCTCCCACAAATTTTGGTTTTGAAACAAGTGGATGCAAAATACCGAGATTTAACGCGTTTTCATTGATCTAACCCGCGCTGACACCTTAAAACTTTGAACCAGAAAACACCCAGTTAATTTACAGCTTTACTGATCTATTTCTAAGGTATCAGGGCATAGAAGTTGTCTCATTAATTGCTACAACAAGGGTACATCCAATAAAGGAGGAAATCGTCCTTCCGTTGATTTATGAAATTGGTTGATCCATATTATCAGCGTACCTGCTATCGGCAATTCAACAATAAGTTTTGAGCACCTGGTACTACTCCCTGTTTACCAGTAGTTCGTGAGTGTTCTTCCGATTTGATACGAATTGACACTAAACCGAAGTTGACCTCTCGATTGACATTAATTTTGACATTGCGGAATACACCTCGGTTGTATACATAGTGGTCACACTTCTGTTTTGTATAGTAGTTCGTTAATCCAGGCTTTTATATTTTTAGTTTTTGTTTTATCCTTTTGTTTGTTCCGAATTTGTCTTGTCTCTTTGGAGAATGAACTTTTGATCTCTCACATGAGTATTCTACACTGGATTCTTAATTACAGTAAAATACACGATTATCATTACTAATGTTGTATAAATATGGCTAATTGTCTATGCTTTATACGTATTTGAATGACATATACACGTTAAAGTGATGAAGCAAGTTTACTTCGTGAGTTAGTTTATTGATGAAAACAGGCGTTTTCCAATCTTATTAGATCTATTTGTTCCGACTCCCGTAATTAATTTAATAGGTCAACTATGCTGTTAACGATTCAAACTGTTCAAAGATAGAAGGTATATATTTTGTAGCAACAAAAGTGAGCCGTTGAAGAAACAAGAATTATTACAAATGAAGGAAACAACGCTTTACAGACAGTACTAATAATTTAAGATGGTGTAACGGCCTGAAAAAGACTTCTCTTAACAGTATGTGATCTGCGACGCCGTGTATCATCATTATTTTGGTGGATAATTATGTCATGACTAATATAAGTCATGGTGTAGTCTTTATCGAGATTAGTAGATCGTAGTCACTCGATCAAGAAACCGTAAAAATTTGTAAACACAACTTTTCCAATGTTGCGAAATTATGCCTTACTATTGTATGCTGTTTTATTATTTCCCTGCCATCAGCAGCAGAAGAAAAAATGAAATGGAATCTGAAATCGAAACATAAATACATATTGGAGCCTCGGTATATTTCAGGGGTTTAAAATTTAATCAAATACCACAATGCTGAGAAATACATAAAAATGCAATTTTAAGGCCATGTCAATAAACAACGTTTCGAAATATTCATACAATAGACAATGTAATGGATTTACAGAGTAAATGGTAAATTATATGATATAATACCGCGAAGAAGCGACGCGTTTGTTACGGTTCAATAACAATGGTCAGTAAAATATAAATACGGTCAATGAATGAAGTCGTGAGTTGGTGTGTAAACAAGTTTTAAGATGTCAGTTAACCACACTCCTGTAAACTGAAAGTGATAAAATACAAAAAGCAATATAAACAAAAGACCAATATGTAAACATTAAATCTAAAACAAAACAACAATAACAATAACAACAAAAACAAAAACCAAATAATGATCAAGGACCAGACATTTGACATAGCACTGAAAAAAACGCAATATTTTCAAAAGATTGCCTTTAAAGAATATGGAATAATTCAGGATGCCAGGCACATATCATACATATCTTACATACGTTAATAACATATCTTTGACAGTCAAATTTTACTGCGTGTAAAGTGCTTTTCTTGATTTACCTTGATCAGACACGCTTGGGACTAAAATATGAT
Organism: Geukensia granosissima; assembly: GCA_032357055.1. NCBI lineage: Eukaryota > Metazoa > Mollusca > Bivalvia > Mytilida > Mytilidae > Geukensia > Geukensia granosissima. The sequence goes on along the minus strand of JAULBM010318447.1, from coordinate 8,955 downwards.
AAGTAAATCTTTATGAAATTTTTGTAACATTCATGGACCAAAATCAAAAACACAGTTTATGGCGTCAAGCACGCCGATAAGCCACAAATAAAGAAAGCAATCATGGAGTTTTACAAATTTCAATTTGCAAAGATGTGAAACGTATCTTGCCAATAAACGTTCCAGCATTTACAAAATTCAGCAAGTTGCACTTTCCATAAAAAGCATAGGAATTTCCATGTATAAAACTTCAAACAAAAGACAATCCGAACGCCTTTGTGATCAGCACTTTCAAATTTGATTTAACATTTTTACATATTTTATATCATGTTGTTTTTCGATGTAGATTTATTTGCTCTGTCATTGGACACAGATTTTTTACTGCTTTTTAATTTTAATTCGAAAAAGCACTTTACCCAGTGCTATTAAGGGATTTTCAATCATTGTTTTCCATTTTTGTCTGTTTGATTATAAAAAGAAATGCAAGGCACTATTTTTCAAGGACTTTTTTCGTGCCCCAAGAAAATCTAGTTAACTAAAAAGGCAACAGCTTAACGAGAAATTTTGCAGTACACAATCCAGAAAAGATGTGGATCCACATTCTTTCTTATAAATATTTTAAGACTTCAATCCTTATATGAGGTTGTAATGAAAGAAGATGTTTAAGACAAGCATAAAATTAAAACATGTTTTTTTTCAGTGTAAAAGAAATAAATAAATTTTCAGTTTCGTGATATTTGTTTTCTCCTTAAAGTACCCTTTTTACGGATTATTAGAATAACTTCCATGAAAAAATAAAGCACTTTCTGTATTTAAGTGTCCTAACACACCTTGAAAGGCATCTTCAGAGAAAATATGTCTTGTAGCCTGTCTATAAGCAAAATACTATGTTTTCAGAAATTATAAAACACAAAATCATCTACAGACTGATGTCTTAAACACCAGAAAGGAATTTGGTATCCAAGTCAAGGTTTTATATTAAAGTCAACTGTAAGCCTGATAATGTGTCAAGGAATGTTTAAGCCTTGTAACCATTTGACATACGAACAGTGTGGACAATTTCAACAACGGTAATTTATAAAAAGTAACATACAGCTCTAAATTAAGACATGTCATCCAAACATACTTGAAGATATTTTTGTGTAATAAACTGAATATTATTCTATTGTCAAACACAGAAACTATGACTGGTAACGCAAAATTAAATCATTTTTCATATTTGAAGACAAATGCATTACCATTTAATATGAAACGCTTAATTCTACATATATCTAATATATCATTTAGAAAAACAACTTACTAGTGATAAAATGGTGGAACCATGACCTAAAACACTAAACCAGTTTTTGTGAAACCTGATTTATTTTTATCTTAAATACCTGATTCTTCTTAAGATAGTACAATTAAACTTTTCAGAGGAAACGGGGAATCATAGAATGGTCGATCTGAAAATGGAAATGAGTTAATCTGGACACAATGTCAAAAGGCATAAGACAGAAGGAAATTATTTCAATGTTGTAAAAATTTGAAAATGATGCATTTTATAGACAGTATTATGACAACGAAAAAGTTTACATGTCGATAATTCAATGTTGGTGACCGATGGGAATAATTTAATATGCCTTTAAAATAGTTCCTCTCTTAAAATTAAAATGTAGCATCATTTTTAATCATTGGACTCAGAAACTGAAATTACAAGTAAGAATGCGCTTCTTTTAAATTTTTTGGTGTTTAAACTTATCCTTCGGTCCTTATTCAGTTGTTGAGGGAGTCGGCTGACTGTAAAGATCAATACATTCCATCAAATTACGATTTATATATACAAGATAGCGATCTTACCAAAATAACCCAAGCAGGTCGTGATTGTAAATTTTTAAAATGGAAATTTTCACAGAAGGAATTCAGGGACAAAATAAAAGCCAACTGATTTGTTTCAAGATGCATTTCGGGTTATCAATTATATGAAGACTGGTTTATTTTAATTGACTTTTGACGAAAAAAAAATGTGTTTTATATTGTGTTTCGTATTTGTCTGATTATCGATGATACCTTGGCATTCGACGACTAATCGTTTTCAGGCTAACCATTCCGATTTCTCTCGCTTCGTCTTCTTAAAACAAAACTTCACACCAGTCTCGTGTTTATTTTATCCTGTCTATATGTTGGCTTATCATTTAAACCGATAGGGCTTTATCATAATGAATAAAGTGTCAAAATTTGTTTCATTACAATATAAAGATAATGATTATAGTACACATTTGCTCTTAGCAGACACAGCAACACTTGCTTGTTCTATACTAAACAACTGTTCACGTTTGTAAATTATTATTAATGGACGTAGGCATTTAGAGGTGTAAAAAATTAATTAGTGGGTGTTTGTCCTCTTATTTTTCAGGAACGTGCTGCCTACGCTAGGTATTTCACCTTAAAAACAATTAATGGTCATTTTGCATTTAGAAGCAGATTTCTAATAAAACAGCAATCAATATTGGTTTATTAACTATTATATCGCATTATGTATAACTATTTTTTGTACAGTATTAGAAATGCTATTGAAAATTATCAAAAGGTCGTATTGTAAATAATGTAACACTAAATGGTCAAGTAAACATTTATGTTGATCGGAAGCCAGTCACTGGACATATAATCGATATAGAAAAGGAAGATTTGGCATGTCTATAAGACAACCATCCAAAACGTATAAATTACAACTATCTGCAAGTTGCCTTCTGTTTTCAATATGGAAATACGTCCATACTCGACGACAAGCTTTTGAAGGTCCCATTTATAATATGTAATGATACTATCGGCCAAAATGTTATAATATGTAAAACAAGTAACAATTAAATATAAAAAAACATCGTCATCCCCTGCATTATAGGCTTAAGAGTCAAACACATCGATAAAATACAGAGGCAAATAAAAACAAGAGACCGATATGCAAACATTAAATCTAAAACAGTACAGCAGCAACAACAAAAACAAAAACAAAACAATGATTTAAAATAGAACTGAATAAATACACAATATATTTAAAATAAATGCCAGGAAGATAATATAAATATCTTACATATGTTTATAACAAATATTTAAAGGTCAAATTTAACTGCTTATAAAACGCTTTTCTGGATTTACCTTAATCAGCCACGCTAAGGGCTAAAATTAGATAAGTTACAATTTTTGAAATTCGAGTAATATTCATTAACCAAATTATATATAGAGTTCATGGCGTAAAGCACGCCGATAAGCCAAAAATAATGATAACAACCAATTTAATTTTGGAAAGATGTATCTTTCCAATACACGTTCCAGAATTTATAGAATTCATATAACAACCTTAACAATTATCACGTATAAAATTTCAACCAAAAGACAATCTGAACTCTCGTGTGTTTAGTTATTCATAGTTAAGTAAATAATTCTACATATTTCCTTTCTCTGTTGTTTTCCGATCTATACATGTTTTGGCTCGTTATGGTAAACGGTATTTTAAAACTTCAATTTTTATATGTGTTTATAATGAAGGAAGATATTCAAGACAAGCATAAAATTGAAATGTGGTTGTGCACAAGTTAATTTCAGCTTAAAAAAGATAAATTTTCAATTTCCAAATATTTGTTTTCTCCTTCAAGCACCTTTTTTCGCGGATATTAGATTAATTTCCATGAAAACATAAAGAACTTTCTGTATTTAATTGACTAAGACATCTTGAAATGCATTTTCATGGAAAATATGGCTTGTGACTTGCCTTCAAGCCAAATACTATGTTTTCAGACATTATAAAACACGAAAACATCTATAGACTATTGAAACGAATCACGTATCCGTGTCACGTTTTATAAAATATATCAACTAAAAGCTTGATAATGTGTCAAAGAATGTAATAGCCTTGTAACCATTTGACATACGAACAGTGTGTATACCTTCAACAGAGGTAATTTACAGGAAGTAACATACAGCTCTAAATTAAGACATGTCATCCAAACATATATGAAGTCATTTTTGTGTAATAAACTGAAAATTATTATATTGTCAAACACAGAAACTATGATTGGTAGCGCAAACTTTAATCATTTTTAATTTTTTATATATGAAGACACATGCATTATTATTTATTATAAAAAGGCCTAGTCTGAACTTATTCTAACAGATTATTTAAAAACAAGCTACTACTGATAAAATTGTGGAACTATAAGCTGAAACACTAAACCAGCACATATTTTGAAAAAATGTTATAGATTTTTTTGTTATGAGCCTTCAGTACTTAGATATACTTCTTTACATAGAATTTTAGCTAATTTAGTCATATTTTGGGAGTTATCTTCTCTATTCTGGCTTTGACAGTGCATTTCTTTTTATATTTTATATTTTCGATAAGAATGAAAACCAAGCTTCCTTTTGTAAATGTTATATCATCCTGTATATATTATTTTGCGTTTTTGTGGAACATGATTCATTTTTATCTAAAATATTTGATTCTGATTAAGATAGTACATTTTGACTTTCCCAGGAAACGAGAAATCAAAAAATGGTCGATCTGAAAAAAAAAGAAATGAGTAAATCAGGACGCAAAAGGCAAAAAGGCATAAGACAAAAGGAAATTATTTCAATGTTGTGAAAATGCTGTATATTATGTGCAGTGCTATGACAGCAAAAAATGATACATGTTGATAAATCGATGTTGGGGATCTATGAGAATAATTTAGAACCTTTTAAAAAGTTTCTCTCTTGCAATTGAAATGTAGCATCATTTTCAATTATTGGTCACAGTAACTGAAATTTTAAGTAATAAATTTTTTGATGTGCAAACTTAATTCTCGGGCCTTACAGGTCATTGAGGGAGTCGGCAAACTGTACAAATAAATGCATTCCATCAAATTACATTTTATAACTAATACAAGAAAGCGATCTAAAACAGGAGGTGCTTCTAAATTTGGAAAATAAAATTTTCAGAGAATAAAAACGAGGACATATAAAAATTCAACCGATTTGGTTCGAGGGGCATTGCAAGCTATCAAAATTTTTGAAGGTTTACTTTATAGTCCTTTTGTGATCTATAAAACCTTGAAAAAAATTAATTAAAAATTCATTTTTTATGTTTTTCTTAAAATTTTTTTCTGCATTCTCATTAGCTAATGTATACGAACTCTAACAATTTTTGGATTATTTTTTGCATTTTTATAAAAAAAAAGTTGTCCATTAGGTGTCTGTGTTAATTAATACTAAAATTTATAATTTTTGCCGAGGGAGTGAGAATGGCCAATAGAACTGACCACTTGTGTAAACAACAAAAATGCCATGTGCTAAATGTAAATTTCATTGTACCATGTGACCATAAGTTTTGAAAATTCTGACCAATAAGATATTGATTGGTATTGAACCAGCTTCAAAATAATCACAAACTTCAAAAATAAATTTCCCCTTTTCCGTTTTTGGTGGCATCCTTATTCATATACAGGTACTAGTATCAAGTAGAACAATTAAGGGAGAAAATTGAAAATACCTTTACTGAAAACTTTAGGGTGTGTAAAATTATTTCATGCTTTTTTTAGTCTGCAAATTATATGTTGAAATAATATTTTTATTTCAAATAAATGTCATTTAAAAATATTAACTTTTTACTGTTTTTACTAAGATGATTCATTAATTTATAATAGGTCTTTTTATACCTTCATAAGGCCTCACGATTCTTCTTTATGTCACTCTTCAAAAAAGCATGCATCTATTATGTACCCTCTTTCAATAGTCCAGCTTGGACACTGGTAAGATGTTTCATTTGATATTCAAATTATGACATCACATGGTATAGGAATATTCACCTGAATTGTTCCATGCAACAATGTCACTCCCTCTGCAAATTATCCTACTGATGAAATTTATCTGTATAGAGACCTAATGAACAACTTTTTGTAAAAATGCAAAAATTTGCCAAACATTGTCAGAGTTTATCTTACCTATTGAGAATGCAGAATTTTTTTTAAAAATATCAAAAAATGAATTGGCCATGGTCTTGTCTGTCTTCCGACTAAACGATTTCTGTCTGCCCCTTTGGTATCTTCGAATTCCTTTTTTTAATTAATTATTCAAGATTTTATAGATCTCAAATGGACTATAATTGACTTTTGACTGAATATATGTGTCTTCTATTGTCTTTCGTATTCGTCTGATTATCGCTGAAAACTTGGCATTTGTCGACTAATCGTTTTCAGGCTGAACATTCCGATTTCACTCGCTTCGTCTTCTTAAAACAATATTTCACCCCAGTCTCGTGTTGATTTTATCCTGTCTGTATGTTGGATTATCAATTAAACCGATAGGGCTTTATCATAATGAATATAGTGTCAAAATTTGTTTAATTACAATATAAAAATATTGATTATAGTACACATTTGCTCTTACCAGACACAACAACACTTGCTGGTTCTTTAATAAATACAACTGTTCAAGTTTGTAAATGGTTATTAATGACGAAGGCATTTAGAGGTGTTAATAATTTATTAGTGGGTGTTTGTGTTCCTTATTTTTCAGGAACGTGCAGCCTACGTCTTTGTTTTTAGGCATTTTCCTCATAAACAAGTTAACGGCCATTTTGTATTTAGACGCGGAGTTCTAATAAAACAGGAACCAATATTGGTTTATAAACTATATATCACCTTTTGTATAACTTTTTTGTACAGTATGGTAGGAAAAAGGCTATTAAAGGTTAAAAAAAAAAGTCGTATTGTAAAAAACGTAACACTGAATGTTCATGAAGACATTTATGTTGATCAAAAGCCCTCCACTGGACATATAATCGATTTAGGAAAGGGTGATGTGGCATACTTGTCTATGATACAACCATCCAAAACGTGTAAATTACAATCATCTACAAGTCGCCCTATGTTTTCAATAATGGAAATACATCCACACCCGACGACAAGCTTTACAAGACCCAACAAATAATACTGATGATATTCAAATGTAACTACTATCAGCCAAAAAGGGTTCAAATTTGAAGTTCTGTTATTGAAATAGTGAAAGATTCAATATATTGTCCTCAGCACTAGAGATGTCTCCTGAGCTCTGAAAAAAGTATGTTCACTGCTCGATTCTAGTTGACTTCTAAGGATGATCCTGTAGATTGGAGTTGTCAGGTCAGAAAAAGTAAGCCTGGTGGTAGACCATAGTTGTTAAAGTGTTTCTAGAATGCGTTCCTTTTTGCACGAAAAAATTCTCTTTTTGCTGTTTAGAAAGAGTAGGTCGTATTGGTGTTTTAAAACGCTTACATTTTGCTCTACTTAACTTTCCTTAAACGCTATTTCCTAAGTAGAAAATGTTGCTTACATTTGAGCACCAAATTATTCCAGATTTTATTTATTTTTACGCAGCAAAAAATGTAGAAAAAAGTAAACTGGCAAAAACTTCAAAAATAATCTTTTTATGAAAAAATTTTAAACGGCTATTTAATGAACAGATCACAAAATACCAATATCATTTTATGCACTGTGAGGTTTTTTTTTCATTGAACAGCAGTGCTCGAAGTTTAATGTTGGACAGCCGGCTAGAAGTTCAATTATGATTTATAGGCACAAACATCAGAACCAAAACAATCTATATAAAAATGAGACCAAATTGAGCTAAGAGTTACCTCTGCATCAGAAGGAAGAGCCTTAGAAATTTATGGTAATATTTTTATCAATTTGAAATGAGGAAAATTGTAGGCATTTATGCAAGTTTCGTGCCAGGATACAAATTCTGGCTTCTAGGGTGCGGTGGTCCTCTGGGACCAACAGTCCACCAGCGTTGACATACACCTAGTGCAAGTAATAAATCTATCATAAAATAGCAATATCAATTTGATGCACTGTATGCCTATTTCGTTTATTGACAGCTCGTCAGCAGTGCTCGAAGTCAAATGTTGGAAATCCTTTTAAATTACAATGAAAATAAGTAAGCACAACATCAGAGATAATATAAAAATAGGAGATGTGGCATGATTGTCCATGAGACAGCCACCCACCAAGTGACAGTAGAATTTTAACTTCTACAGGTCCCATCATGGCCTTCAACAATGAACCAGAGTCCATACCATAACGGAACCTGTAAAATGCCCCGAAATACAAATTGTGAATTACAATATGCCTTGTAAGGCCATTCACAAGGAAACCTGTTGTCAATTTTTGTTTCAACTAAAAGAAAGCAAATATGGATAATGAAGGATTTCTGATATAAATCAATTGGATTTGTTCAGTAGTATAGTGTATTCTTCTAGCACATATTCTATATTTTTTCTTGTTAATATTAAATACAAATACAAATACAATAAAAATACAAATATTTTATTGGTTCAGTATATAACAATATGTATACAAGTAATATAGATGTTACTATAAAAAAATAATAGATGTTAATATAAAAAAAGCATGAACAGTACATATTAAAGACTTGCAATCAACAAGAAGAAAAAAAAATATTAAATTGGAATTTACATAATTCAGATTGTAGATTTGTTAATGCTACACATCAGACAATTTTGAATTTCGTTATTTGAATAACCAAAGATGAAAGTAATTTCTAAGCCTTTTTCGACCTAGTATTCATGACAATTTTGAGGAGAAGTACCATATTGAGGCTATGACAATTAGTATTAAGAATATCAGATAATTTGGACAAAAGGATTTTCGAGCTTCATTATAAGTTGGACAGTGCTGATTAAATGTGAAAATCAGAAATCCCTTGTTAGGCCTTTTTAGCTATTGTCATCACTTTAAGTTCGTCGTCGTCCTCTGCGTCGTCTGTTAGCTTTTCACATTTTCATCTTCTTATCTGAAACCACTGAACAGATTTCAACCAAACTTGGCAGAACTGATAGGCAGGTGGTCCTGTACCAGATTTGTGAAATTGGTGCCGATCGGAATTTAACATGGCCGCCAGGGCCAATTATGTGTTCTGATTGGTCCAAATTTCAAACATCTTCTTGTCAGAAACTACACAGTG
>JAULBM010318436.1:0-13688 GCA_032357055.1 Geukensia granosissima | reverse complement strand
CCACAAGTAAAACTGACCACCGCGATACTTCGGCTTCCTACACAAGTAAAACTGACCACTGTGATATGACTGAAATATTGTTGAAATTTTCGTAAAATCCCAATCGAACAAACAAACAAAACATTATATTTACAAAGGAAAAAGTTAGGCTCCATTTTTTATTACAGTTGATGTAAGATAAAGTGCAAAATTAATTGCAGCTGACATTGGGAACAAAAAGTTTAATTTGTTAATAAGTGGCAAAACATTTTTTAGAAAAATTGCTATCCTTTTTGGTAATGTTTTTTGTAAACCCTCTCTTCTACAAAATCAACTTTTAGTAAATATGCAAGCATTTTCGATTTTGGAATGCATTCTTTTAAAATCAGTTATTATTTATGTAGAGAGATGGACAAAATACTTGAATTAGTAGAAAAGAAGGAAAAGTTTTATTTGTATACTGGAAGAGGACCATCATCAGAAGCAATGCATCTTGGACACCTCATTCCTTTTATATTTACAAAGTAAGTGGTGAAGACTTGTTTTAGTCTAATATTGTCATATCGGCTGTAATTGTAATTGGGAAATGGATGATGCGACGATGTCTTTAAAGAGGATTTAACTGATTACCCTTCCCGACAACCTGAGTTGACCTCGGTGTTTTAGTGTGATCCGTATTTTTCATAGTTTTGTGTTTTTAGTTTTATATGTTTAAATGTCATGTTACGTCTTGTTCGAGGTTAGCTTTTACATGAACAGGAAAGTAATTTGACGTTATAACTAAACAGCAAATGTTAATAAATGTAAAAGTATTTTGATTTTGGACTGCATTATTTTAAACTTCAATTATTATTTGTGTAGTGATACGGACAATATACTTGATCTGGTGGAAAAGAAGGTAACGTGCAAAAAATATCACTAAAACGCCATCTGGATCAAAGGCATTTGTCTGTAATACTTGGGGTCACATCCACATTTATTTTCTTATTTTACATTCCAAATGCGCAATAGGATTATATAGTCTTATATATATGAGCAGATATCCATATATTGACTATTGTTCCAGGCGCGGTTAAGAATTGTTATAGGAAAACTACATCGGTCAGAGAAAGAAAGAAAAAAAAAGGTTTGGCGTTACCAGAAACAGTTGTAATGAAAATCATCCCAGCAGATTTTTCTATTGTTTGAGGCGTACATACAACTTCCTTTCCTCAGTGAAATTAAGTCTGGCTCATGACAAATTTGCAATTTTATGTTGTATAAATTGACCGTATTTTGGGGCAATGTTTAGGTAATGAATAACAATAATTTTTTGAGACTATAAATAATAGCTCATTTTTTCACAAGGAAAATTCAGGTCTCATTTTGGAAGTTTAATTTGTAGATGGTTACAAGATACATTTAATGTTCCACTTGTTATTCAAATGACCGATGACGAAAAATTTCTATGGAGACCAGAATTGTCTATTGAAGAGACAAATCGACTCGCTCATGAGAATGCAAAAGACATAATAGCATGTGGATTTGATATGGAGAAGACTTTTATATTTAGTGACGTGGAATATATTTCGTAAGTACATTTCCGGCGTTTGCGTGTCTTTTTGAAGTTATTTTGTTTTTACTTGAAAATTAATGTAGAGGCAAGACTAATTCTTGCTGTGCAATTAAAATGAACAATGAATTAGAAGCATCTGGATAATAAAATATAAAATTTTGATATAAAAAATTCGAAATAACTGCTTCAATACCTCAAATCCGATTCTTTTAAATTGTGTACAAATATTTAAACATTTGACTTTTCTACTCTTGATACCACTTTTCGACATTCACAACTTACAAAAGACCGACTTAAGAAATTGATACATCAGTGTTTTTTTTTAGACAAAATTAAAATCGAAGATATAAATTTTTGGTTTTAGGTAAAAAGACGTCTTACTTGGTAAAAGAACACACCACTTTTGCTTATAAATACAATGAAGGTGATATTGTCAAAATGCTGGACTTTCTAATAGACAACATTTTTGCAGACCGACTTGTTTTTATACTCGTATGAAGCAGAATCCATTCAGGGACTCCTGCGAAATAACAAAAAAAAAAAATGGCAAGATCATTTAATTTTACTTTTTGCTATATCGATGATGTTTTGTCATTGAATATTCCTACGTTCAGTGAACCTGTCGACCAAATATATCCCAGCAAACTAGAAATTATGGAGATCGCAGACTCAACAAAATCTGCTTCATACCTAGATTTATTCTTCGAAATTGACCAAGAGGAAAAACTAGTTTCTAAGATTAATGACAAACGGGATGACTTCAAATTCCCAATTGTAAACTTTCTATATCAATGTGGCAATATTCCTGTTTCCCTTGCCTACGGGTTTTATGTTTCGCAGTTGATTTGATACTATCATGCTAGTTCCAAATATCTGAATTTTCTGAAGACAGCATTGCTGTTGTCGCATAAATTACTAAAACAAGGATACATCCAATGAAGGTTGACGTCGTCTCTCCTAAAATTTAATGATCGCCATCCCGAATAGGCTGATCCATATTGAACCAGTTTATCTAAACTAGTAATGGACCTGTTACCGGTAATACAAAATAAGTTGACCTCTTCTTTGATTGACGTTAACCCGGATTAGAGTTTAAGGATTCCACGACGGGTGTTGCGCGCAAGACAGGTGATGCTTAGCCTTCATGAGCAGTTTATCACACTCCTGTTTTGTAAAGGAGTTCGAGGATTCCAAGCCTTGTTCCTTTTGTTTTCGTTTTATCTTTTAGTTTGATTCAAATCTGTCTTGTCTTTTTGGACTTGCACTTCTGAACTCTGATATGGGTTTCTACACTGGACTTATAAGCGAGTAAGACAAACAGATTTACTGTAACCTCCTTTACTTATGAAGTATCATTCCATCATTTGAAGTCATTTGTATATTTTTGACTGCAGTAGCCCTGCTCCTTTAATATCCTGAAAAAATAATTCATAAATTGAAATTTTCTTGCTTGTAAATCAAATATTTCAATTGTTATTTAAGATGTTGTTACTACTACAAGTTGTAACAAGATTAAACTGGCACAAAAGTTAATCAAAATGTAAATATTTAAACAACCACTTTAGACTTCAACATAAATAACATTGCAAAATATAATAAAAAAATGTATGACAAAATGAATAATATACAAAAATAAACCCGAAAAAGATAATAAATCAAAGGTGACGCTGAGGGAATATCTTAATTTAATCTTTGATTCGATAACTTAAACTGTCCTCATGAATTTTTAACTAAAAATGTGTGTTTTCAACATGAGTGGAGACTTTAGTTTTTTTCTTTTAAGTGAAAGCACAGAGTTTTACAAGATGATGTGTCGAATTCAAAAGTACGTAACCTTTAACCAAGTCAAAGGAATTTTTGGATTCAGTGAGAGCGATAGCATCGGAAAAATAAGTTTTCCTGCAATTCAAGCTGCTCCAAGTTTTAGTTCGGCATTTCCGCAGATTTTTGGAGGGAAGAAAGATGTGCCTTGTCTTATTCCTTGTGCAATCGATCAGGTATATAACATCGTCGGTGTTAAACCTTTATAAAAATAATTAAGTATGCTTTTGCTTTGCATTTTGTTTATGTTACTGATAAAGGTACATCTGCACATTTTATTTCTTGGTATAACAGAGGTTGACTGTTCAGTCTCATGTTTCAAGAGATAAATTATGAATAGGAAACAAATCAATGTTTTCTTTTACCAACGAAACACCTTTTTGTTCGGATGTTATTTTAGAATTGAAATTAAGAATAGTTTTTTTGTACCTCAGGCTTCACACATGAGAATGCTTGTTTTTTTATTCAAAACGAAATTAACAAATATAAATCGATTCTTACCAAAGCAAATTATTATTTTGTCATCACTTTGCGTCCATGGTCGTCGTCGTATGTTAACTTTGCACATTTTCATCTTCTTCTATGAAACCACTAAACTGATTTCAACCAAACTTCGCGCCGATCCAAAATTCAACATGCCGCCAGGGCCAATTATGTATTCTGATTGGTCCAGATTTCAAACACATTCTTGTCAGAAACTACAAATAGGATTGAAATGTTACTGTGCAGAAATGCTTGTTAGATCGTCCTGTACTGAACTTGTGAATCGTTTGCAGATTGGAAATAAAAATGACCACCATGGCGAAACTTAGTTTAGCATTGGACCCTTTAGGAATTTGACATTTTCATCTTCTTTTCTAAAACCACTGAACAGATTTAAACCAAACTTAATAGAAATTTTAAGCAGCTAGTCCTTTGCCAGATTTGTGAAATTGGTGCCAATCTGAATTTCAACATGACTGCCAGGGCCAATTATGCGGTCTGATAAGTCCAAGTTTCAAACATATCTTCTTGTCAGCAACTACAAAGTGGGTTGGATTGTTACTTTGAAGAAATGATTGCTAGGTGGTCCTGTACTTAAATTCTGAATCGTTTGCCGATCGGAAATTTGGAATGGCTGCCATGACGAAACTTAGTTAAACATTGGGCCTATGGGAATTTCACATTTCGTCTTCTTTTCGGAAACAGACAAAAAAAAAAATAGATTTCAACCATACTTGGCCGAAATGTTAGACATGTTGTTCTTTAACAGATTTGTGAAATTGGTACCGATCCGAAAATCAACATGGCCGACAGCGCAAATTATGTGTTCTGATTTGTCCAAAACTGCTCTTCAGAAAATACAAAGTGGATTGAAATTTCAATTTGCAGAAATGTTTGTTATATGGTTCTGTACTTAACTTGTGAATTGTTTGCTGATCGGAATACTACATGACTTGCTTTTATGCATGTATAGTTCCTTAGCAAAGATCAACTGAAACCAAACATGATATTACTGCTCTAGATGTGTTTCCAGAACAGTAATGTTTTCTAATTGGCTCATTTTAATCAGATAGTCCTTTTCAATCATGTAGCAGGTTGTAAAAAATAGAGACAATCAGACATTAATCAAACAAAAATTTCCAGGTGAGCGATTACAGGCTCCATGGAGCCTCTAGATATTATTATAACTAACATTCAGTTAAATCAAGCTTTCGTCGCCTGACAAAATTCCCGTTATAAAGGTTAAGCTATTTACTTGAGCTAGGAGAATGTCATCATCCTTGTACAAAACGGACACTTGTGGACGTTTTAAAAAATCTAAGGCCGTTTAATAATCCATTTGCAAAAGGTTAATTTAAAGTAAACATTCCTCTCTTTTACCTTTAATAGTTATTGTCCATTTTGCCCAATTCAATTCCTTAGTGTCGCCACTTTATTATTACCGAACGTGTGCTTGCTCCGAATATTAATAATATATTCTCCACGGACATCATGCAACCAAAAATAAATCAAATATTTTGTAGGATCCATATTTTCGCATGACTCGGGATGTTGCTCCTCGACTGGGACTTTTGAAACCAGCACTATTACATTCAACTTTTTTCCCAGCACTACAAGGTGCGCAGAGTAAAATGAGCGCAAGTGACCCAACGTCATCAATTTTCCTTACAGATACAGATGAAGATATAAAAACGAAGGCAGGTGTCAAAATTAAAGTTAAAAATGATATACATACTGACCAACTTTTTTTATTTGTAAAGCTTACATTTTATAAAACTGCTTGAGGCGTTATTGTTAGCCTTTAATGATCTTTGTATGGTGTTGACAAACAAAACTTTTCCATGCCGAACCAATACAGGCAAATATCATTTTCTTGTTTATTTAAATAAATACTTATGTTTAAAAATTTACTATGTTAACTTTGTCGTTTTTGTTATTTTAAACGTAGTGATACTTTAATAGTTCAAATACACTGTCTCTCGACTATCATTCACAACAGATTGATTGTTATTTTTTGGATTTTAATTAATTTTATGAAAGTGTAAATAACCGAAGTTTTCTTTGCCCTTTATTAAAATATATTAGGTTTTGGTTCCGTGTTTTGCTACTAGTCAGTATCTTTAGTACAATAATACGTAAAAACCAAGAGGTTTAAAATTGTTAACCTTGTTTTTTTTTTAATTTGCAAGTTAATTGATCAAAATTAACATATTCAAAGTATTACACCTTTGAATATTACATTTGAATTGACATAAATTCGCGTTAATTTTTAATGTTTTAAACTGTATTTACATCTGACAAAACCACATTTGAAGTCTAGTTTTTTTCAATTTATGTTTTTTATACATTTTCCGGTTATGATTTTTGTTTTTGGTTTAAAATGATCGGCATAGACCAGACTTGTCAAAATTGTTTGTAATAAATGATATTGGAACTTCTCTCTTATAGATCAACAAATACGCCTTTTCCGGAGGACAGACAACAGAAGAAGAACACAGAAAGATGGGTGGTGACTGTGAAACTGACGTTTCGTATCAGTATTTAACATTTTTCATGGAAGACGACAAAAAACTGGAGGATATAAAATCGGTATCATTTTAAATTACGATAGGAGTAAATACATGTATATATTGGAATTACAAGTTTTTAAAAGATATCAAATCTTTTAATAACGAATACAGCCATGACAATTGTTTATACTTTTAAAGTCCCTTGCTTTTCAGCCGGAGACGTTTCTGCTTTACATTTTTTTCTTCCGCTATATTTTTTATATGTTGACATATTACCAAGTTGTATACATGTTTGAATTTAAAACGCGCCTTAATTCAATAATCCATGTTTCTTAAGAGTTATATCCCGTAAACAGCAATCAGGTATCTTCACCTCCTCTTAGACGCTTTCTTAATTTGTAGTAGCAAAAATACAAGGAAACCTCTGAATATGAGAGTTTAAGTCAGTAGTTTATTATTTTTTAATTCACTCAATCATTATTTTCTTGAAGTACACCTGTAAATTGTATTTATCCTTCCAGGCATGGATTGACGTTATTGTAAAGACTGAGCAACATGTTAAATGTTTGTTACATTTACTTTGTTCCTTTAAAAAAATATTCCTTGAAAAAGTTTTTGGCCAGTATGGACGCAGACTTGTCGCATATTATCGAAACTTGAAACTTATGATAATTTGTTGAAAACTTTAAGTTTAAGTTGTCACTAATTGCACTCTTAGATATTGAGCATGGAAAAATATTAGTCTACGATCTATACTTTTTTCTCCATTACCCTACTCTTCCGAACTGTAGAGAAAAGGAAAGTATACTCTATGACAAAATTGCACAGTTGAGTGCCATTTTTCTGTATATTTGTATATATAATATCATATTTTATAAGAATTGATGCCATTTGGAAGTTTTCGTTTTTATGTTTTCATATTTTTCAAAGTAAGATGAACGAACCTTTTCAAATGACTTCTATTATTTTTGTGCCTGAAGAAGAATGAAAAAGAAAACCTTTGCAAAAATTTTATTTTTTCATTTCCTAGATATTCATACCGAATTCTTGACGTCTTGTTGTCAGGGATGTAAAACGAACTTGTGATCATCCTTACTTCAAAAATTCATTCCTGCTTAGCTACCAAAAAATCATTCCCTAGCAATAGGAATAGGATAGTTTGTTCTTCATTAAAATGCACCAGTTTGGTTTTTGTAATACTATAGGCATTTACAAAGATAACTACATTGTATTGGCATTAATTTATTTACTCTGCGAATACTCAAGTATTAGGTTCACCCGTACTCATTTAACGGATGTGTTTTGTTTTAAAGAAATCAGGCATCATAGTCAAAATATTCTGTTTTAATATACATGTGTTTGTTTGCTGATTCGTTTTTATTTCATAATGAAAATTTGCACTTGGTTGGTTTCAGAAATATTCCAGTGGGCAAATGTTGACTGGAGAACTAAAGCAGGAACTTATAAAAGTGCTACAGAAACTTGTAGGTGCGCATAGAACCAAGAGAGCAGAAGTTACAGATGAAATGGTTAATGAATTTATGAAATCTCGAAAACTCAAATTTGACTATTAACATCTCATTGGTACAGTAGATAAACACAGAAGTTTTGAATAGAACAGCTAATTTGATATGAACCTGAAAGTTTACTACAGTATACATTATTAATGACTTAATTTGTCATTTTGCATGTTCTAATTTCCTTATTATAAACAGACTGTTGTATTTTTTTCTTTGCTGTACTTGGTAACTACATGTTGTTGAAATATTATAGGCAAAAAACGATAATGTTTCTTCATATTTTCTTATGTTTTGTTTAGTTCCGTGTGATGACACTCTTTCATTTTATATCCTCATATCACGCTTTGAAAAAAAGAACGTTCAAGTAAATAAAATAAAAAACTTCAGGTTTCGTTTTCACTCCTTGTATTCTCGAAATGTAAAATAGAAAATTATTACAAACATTTATCTTGTATGTGACTGTGGAAATTTAACCAATAAAAAACGTTCAATTCCGCCAGTCCTTTGAGATTTTCGGCCTTAAATAACTTGTATGTTTCTTATAAAAGCGATGTGTCCTATATCCCTTAAACATATAGCATAGTATTACTTTGTGACTTAACACTGGCGTTTTTTACCGAGTGACATAAAGAGTAACATATGTGGCAGGAGTTACATTTCTTTCCGGAGCACCTCATCCCATTACCTCACAAACAGCCGTGGAAATTCTTATTTGGAGTCATCTTTTGTTCACGGGGCATTAACAGCTGATTTGTTGCTCACAACATGCATTCAATAATCACATGTCTCAAATATAGGTTTATTGAAATAAATCAAAAGTAGAAGAACTAATAATATCCGATAACCTTCTAGAACAGACAAAAGAAAACATGATGATCAAAAACAATGCAAACATTAAAAATAAAAAACACGTTAAACGTTACACGGACATCATTATTTTGATTGTTATAATATTTTGTTTACATAAAATGTTTTACATGTTTACGGATAATGAGGTAAATTTATGGCAGCTAGTGAACACAAAGAAGTGTTGCAACTATGTCGCCGATGTGGATAATATAATGTTTTTTTTCCAAATAGCACACCTATAGAGAAAACAATGATATTGTCTCACCATTTATCTTTTATATAAACCATTACAATTTCATGAAGTAATTTGTTTTTTTTAGAAATTCCGTTACACATTGCATTATCATCAGCAAATATATAAACATACAGCATAGAACATGAACTATTTAACTAATGTTACAATTTAAACCCAATCTACACTTATCTACAATATTTTATGTTGTTCTTTCTAAATTTTAGTATTTTATATCCCATCCCTTATTGCATACAAAATTGAAAGCATGCTCTGAAAATCTAATGTTAATAAAAAAAAGATTTATTATTAATTTCATATTAAATTTGTGTTATATTTTCAATATAAGATAATTAATGAGAAAAAAAAGAAAATATAATAATTCGAATACTGGGTAAATGCGTATGCTGATATTGAGGGAATTCCATTTTCTAAAGCACGCATGTTAAGATTGGAGCCACTTCCAAAGTAAGGTCCTATCGGAGGCCGTAAATTATAACATCGGGGTCTTCTCTCATTGCATTTCGAAAAATGTTCCAAATTTAGTCATTTTTGCATCATTTGAACGCGGATATTTCTTACCGTCTTCTAGTGGCTTGCTATCTCACTGTTTCATTTTAGGGAACAAAGTATTCCTTATATTCCACAAAGTATTCCTTATATCCCAAGTAAGCACTCGTGTTTCGTTATATTTGATAAGTTTTAGTGTATCGTGATACAATTTCATTAAAACCTTGTATTCTGAGATTTAATTTAGATTTTAACACAATGACATTCCAGCTGTTTTTCCAAACATTAAGGCCCATATTTGAACCAATATTTGATTTTATTACACAGCAACATGTTGATGTGGATATCCTATTTATAAACCGTCTTTTAATAATTCATAGCTTAAATTCATACTTTTTGCTTGTTTTTGACAAAACAACAGGGTGCATTTGACTATTTCAACAAGAAAAAAACATCACAAAGATATCTTAACTATACATTTGAACTAGAAAGAACTTTAATTGTGCGAAGTTTGGTTTTGAAGTTTTGGGGCAATCTATATCAAATGTTGTATCAAATAAGGTAATTTAACCCACCATTTCTTTTGAAATGCCTGTACCAAGTCAGGACCATTGCGGTTACCAACTCTCCGGTGTTGTGATACCTATTTTGCCGTATGTCTTATGGACTTTGATTTGTTCGGTAATTGTGTTATATACTTTATTTCTTAGTATTTTCATATTTAAAGCAAGTTCTATACGCCATGTGACCATTTTAGAACCAATTAAACTAAAAATGTTGTTGGATTTCCATTTTGTTGACATTATTTAATGCAAAATATAAAAATATAAAATATAAGCCAATTTTCATTTTTTCAGCCAAATTCTTGGGCTAAAAATGGGCCTTAACGACCCTCGTCCATTTATCACTACCATGGCATTGAATTCCTGAATTTCAGCTCAGAATGCAAGGTTTTGCTCAAACTGTATCAGAGACACTCAAATTTACAAAATTCCTGATTGTTTTCAACGCGCATTTGCTATCATGTTTAGCTGTATGTAGTATGAACGTACGTATTAACGTATGCTGTTAACGTCAAGGATAATCTCAGGAACTATCAGACGTGAGATGATATTGGAAATTTGGATCCCCTCAGCGGCTGGGCAATATAGGTTATTTGGAATACGGAACTGAAACTTAGTTCAATAACTGACTTGAGATGTAGATTGTGTCAAAGATTTCAGAACTTTGATAATGCCCCCCCCCCCAGGGTGGAAATACACGGGTAGCCTTAGGGTAAAATCCTCTAAGGTTATATGGAATTCAGAACTGAAATTTGGGTCAGTTTTTGTACTTTAGATGTAAATCTTTGCCAAAAGTTTCGGAATATTGATAACACAGTAGCCAAAGGGTACATTATTACTCTATGGTAAATATGTCAATACTAGTTAAGATCCCTACTCATAAACCATATATATAATATTAATTGTTATCTAAAGCGAGATTTAATGGTCATCCCCGGGCCTGGCCTCACTTCCCTAATATTGAAAATCACAAATTATCTCAAAAACTGTTTAGATCCCCATCATAAACAATATATATTCTGAGTCTGCATAAAAAGTTTCAATGACATCATGTTGTGTCAGCCCCACCCCCCTTATTCCGGAAATTACAAATTTTCGCTAAAACCATTCAGAACCTCACCCCTAAACCATATCTATTCTAAGTAGGTATGAAAAGTCAAGTTTGATGGGCATCCCCGGGGTCAGCCCCACCCCCTAATTCTGGAAATTACATTTTATCTCAAAACCATTTAAATCCTCATCCCTTTACTATATATTTTCTAAAATGGCACGAAAAGTCAAGTTCCATGGGAAATTCCGCGAGTCAGCCCCACCCCGCCAAATTCTAGAAATAACAAATTATCTAAAATATCATTCAAACCACGCCTGAACTATATATTTTCTAAAATGGTATGAACAGTCAAGTTCTGAGAGAATTCCCGGGGGTCAACCTCACCCCCTTATGATCTCAGAAACCATTCCCCACCTCTGAACCACATTTTTCTTATTCGGCATGATAAGGCAATGTTCATGAGCATCCCTGGGGTCTGCCTTGCTCCCTTATTCTTAAAAAATACAAATTATCTAAAAATGTTCAAATCCCCACCGCTTAACCATCTGCATGAATAGACAAGTTAGGGATTTGCAGCGTGGCTGCTTCGACTAGTTAAAATAAGATTAATAAATGTTGAAGGCACTACAAGAGATTAAACAATATGATTTACAATATCAATAGCTTTATTTATCAGGGTATCTGTTACAATTTTTTCCACAGATTCATCCGGCCTATTAAGCTCATTTTGTGCAACGTGAACAATAAGTATATTGACCGAATGAAGGGACTTGACCTCCTCTTTTTCATCAATATTTGGATAGGTTATACATTCTTAACCACTTATGTGGAATCAGCCTAGTAACTTATCTGTGTTCAAAATTACATGTGAATCATAAATGAAAAGAACATTTTGTTTTTAAGGTGCATTATTGTTTTGGCGGTTTAAAATTATTTTTTTGCTGCGTATTTAGAATTTCATTCTTATCTTCAGATTAAAGCTTGACACCGCATCGGTGGTGTAATGGTTAGCATGCTAGCATCGAGTGTGGAAAGTCGTTGGAACGGTCGCGGCCAGGTTAAACTGAAGACATTAAAATTGGTATTTGTTGCTTCTTCACTAAACACACAGTATTAGGAATAAGAGCAAAGACTGGTCGGCCCAGAGTCAGAATAATGTGTCTGGGTAAAGTGGCATGTCTTCCTGAGGACTATTGCTTTCTTGAGGTAGCTCGTAAAAAATCCCGCTTATTGTGTCGTTTATCACCCATGGTTTGACCACAGGGTGTTAAATTAAAATTTTTTGGATTCTATTCGGTAGTGGTCTTTATTCTCTTCATTGATGTCACGTTTCAAATTTCTATCATTACCGGTCTCTGAGATTTGATCGGCCACTACAGACGTTCGTGCGTAAGGTACTTACGGACGGACTATATTACATGATCCCCCCGCATAACGAAATATTTTTTTATTGATTTTCCGTTATACTGCTATAGGACTGACACTGCAATTTCGGGTCACCTTAAAGCTGTTTAATGAAATTCATTTCTTTAGCAAGCTCTCTTTGATGATAGTCAATTGACGTTGTTAGAGTATTTGTTATTTTCACAAGTGATTTTTCAAATACACCAATACCACCATTGCCTAAAATTGTAACTATCATTTTATGATACAAATATCAACTATATTTGAATTCAGTTTGTTTGTTGGATTAAAATTAAACGAATTACGTCTGGGCTCTCGTTTACTTAAGTCATACTACAAATTAGTTGCGACTAATTAGAGGGAGCAATGGTTTTTATTTTCGTCTGCCACTGGTTCTGGTACCATTACTATTTTCGATTACAATTTTTTCATCCATTGTGGGATTCAGTGCTTCATGAGATGTAACACCCATTAACTATTGAAAGACTCTGTTTCTGTCACAAATATCTTCCATTTTTTACCTTGGGTGTGTTTTACAATTGATGATGTATACACTGACTTTATAAAGGTGGTCATCATCAAGAAAACGGTCGTTATCTTCATCATATAGAATGAATACAGTTTGGACTTTTGTTATTTTTGTCTTTCTTATCAATCTATTTGAGAACTTTCTCATTTTCCCTTCTTGAGTGTAAATCAATTCTGGAAATGCATGAATCCATATATTGATTGTCTTATAAGTTGTAACAAATGTCCTACTGTTTGCTGTTGACCTCTGACGCCTTTCTCAATTTGTTCAAAAGGAATATCCTATCATTCCCAGCATTTACTTTAGATTTATAACATTCAGATACAAGATACAGTTTTATTAGGTTTGTGACACTCACATCTACACCATTTTCTATTTTCAATGCCGTTAGCAGACATTTTAGTTTATTTTGGTTTTTGGTTAAAAGATGTCGACTCAGATTTTGTATGTGTTATAGTATGGCAACTTATGACAGATTTTATTAGATTTCTTTGTCCGTGCAGAATTGTAATTTGTTGACCTTATCCCGGATTTGTGTTCGTCAATGCACAGATGTAGTGTCGTCGACATCTAGCAGAAAATTCCGCTCAAACCGGAGCTAGGGGCCGTCTTAAACTTACAGTGAGGTGCGAGTTTTTACTCCGTGTTGAAGGCCTCACTGTGACTTTGAGATGAAGAACAG
>JAULBM010318425.1:0-13688 GCA_032357055.1 Geukensia granosissima | reverse complement strand
TGTTGGCCATGGTCTTGTCTGTCCTCGACTTAACGATTTCTGTCTGCCCCTTTGGTATCTTCGAATTCCTTATAAATGTAGTTTTGGACCTGATATTTCAATTTAAGACAGATATTTAGTAAACAATATACTTGAGACGGTAAAATTTGGTTATATATGAAATATGTATTTTTGAATCCGAGTGGACCTGTTTTCATTGATGATTTCGTTAAAGAGTGCCAGGCATGTTATAAATTTTGACTGTCAAATTACATTGGTCTTATTTTTTTCTATTTTTTTGCATCGAAGAGAACCATACAATGAAAATTTGCTTCAAATTATCTCAGCAGTTTCAGTAAAAGGTCAGTGGGAAATTAAGCATATGAAAAAGGTAGGATATGGTGTAAATATTCATGACACAAAAAATCTCATATGTACAAATAAATTCCAAGCAAAGGAACAGCGCTTTGATTGCTGTACTTCATCTCAAAGTCTCGCAAAAACTCGCACCTCACTGCAAGTTCAAGACGGCACCAGTTTGAGCGGACTTATTTGCCAGCTAGAAATAGCCAAGGAGGGTAAATATTATTTTCTAGATATATGACGAGGATATGCGGACGACTTTCACAATTGTTAACTTCCCATATTTATGTGGCAACATTCCTGCTTCCCCTTCCTGCAGGGTTCATGTGTCGCAGTTGATTCGATCCTCTCGTGCTTGATCCAAATATCAGAAGAGATCATTGCTGTTGTCGCGTAAATAGGTAAAACAAAGATACGTCCAAACAAGGTCGAAGTAATCCCTCCTTAGAATTTATAGTGGTCATCATGTATTGGGTGATTTATATGGTGTCGGTGTATCTCAACCAGTTGTGGACCTGTTACAAACAGTTGACCTCTATTCATATTGAAATTAATACGGATCAGAGTAAATCGATTCAACAACGGCTTTAGCGCGCGAGACAGGATATGCTTACCCTTTTAAGAACCTAATCCTACATCTGTTTACGAAAGGAGTTCATGGTGTCTTTTGCTTTTGTTTTTTTTTCCTTTTTCATCTTTAGTTTGGTTCGACAAGTCATGTCCCTTTGATTTATGCACTTCTGATCTCTCGCATGGATATTCCACCTGGACTTAATGAACCTATTCATCAGAAAAGATGAAATGGTAGATTCCAAGTAATATTTAACCACAAAACGTAGAAAACGTTCAAAAATTTTAGTTTTACAACATTTTAATATAATTTGTAGGATACTCAGTTTTATCTTTTCAATATAATATCTAAAAGAACAATATTGAATATTTTCAAGAGGTACACGACCCACGAATTACATTACTTTTATAACAAATATCAAAAAGTCATATTTACTGTGTGTAAAGCGAATTTCTTGATTTACCTTTATCATGTTTATCAGACACACGCACCATTCCGGAAACAATTTAAGGGAGTAGACCTATGAAAAGGGACATAACTCTTCTAAATCTTCGGTATGTTTTCCTCAATTATATTTATAAATCTTATGTAGGCTTCTTCTTAACAAAGGTTAATTTTGTTCTGTGTCAATTAAATGCTTAAAGAGCATTTAACGAAACGGAATTTTAAAAACGTATTACTGATGTTAAGAGTTATTTCCCTTAAACCAGCTCTACCACCTTAAAGAGTGGTTGTATAAGGATCATTTTCTGCGAGGTTTGCTTCTTATCGACCAAGTGGTGTCAGGTGAAAAAGGGGGACAATGAGATACAGAACAGAA
This sequence comes from Geukensia granosissima, assembly GCA_032357055.1. Classification (NCBI taxonomy): domain Eukaryota; kingdom Metazoa; phylum Mollusca; class Bivalvia; order Mytilida; family Mytilidae; genus Geukensia; species Geukensia granosissima. The sequence continues at coordinate 11,955 of JAULBM010318425.1, read as the reverse complement.
CAACAAGGCAACAGTTATAATAGTTTTTTGATAAAGTAAGTTGAAAATTTCAAACTATATACCCACTAAACGATGTTGTTTCAAAAGATATCACACCGTTTGTCATCACAGCCTGTGTATCCAAAAACTGTACTGTACCATTGTCTACCAACTTGAAAACTACAAGGTCACCGTTTTCAAGCTGTTTGTCTGACTTATTGACCTCTACAAATGGCAAATCAACCTTTACTGGCTTGTCAAATACAATATGGTTGCTGAACAAACAGTATGAGATGATAGCTATGCTGCTGTCAAGTGGGTCTAAATCAATAGGCTTCACCTGTACGATAAAAAGCAAATGACAAATTTAAAACAAAATGCATGAAGATAATCTCAAAATGTTTTTGACTTTTAAGGAAAATATGAATCTTAAAAGCTAACGGACGAACGATATCTAACCAAGTGATAGCAATAACTTACACTGACTATCGTATCAGATTTACTTAAGAAATGACATACAACTTTTTATAAAAATATATGTAGTAAGTAAAAAAGCATATTCAGTCTAATAGTCTAAGACCAATATTTTGCCTGATTCCATGATAACCGAATGATAAATACTATCATCTGTTTTGTTTTGTTTTTTTTTTATTTCGTTTTTATTTTTTTAAGTTGGCAGTTCGTACGATTAACTGTTTTTTTTTACTTTAACATTTCCATGCCGAATATAAATTTTGTATCCGAAGTATTACCTGGAAATTCATTGTTTTTACTTCTGTCGTGGCATTAGGTGGGAAAACAACCTTTACCCTTTCGTCTATTGATGAAACAAACATACTTTCTTTCGGAGAACATTTGAAGCTTTCTTCCTTCGGACAAGAAAGAATACAAAAGGCATCCATCTTATCAATGTTAAATACCACTGTGCTATTCTTAAAATATAAACAAAATCTTATTCATTGACATTTGTACTTTGTTACCACTAATACGCTTCTTCAAGAATTTACAACGATCGGAACTCAAAAACCAATAGATGCATATGATGGATACATTATTTTCTTATGATAGATTCGAAAAATTTTGATTTTTTTAAAGTAAAAAATCATCTTTTTGACAGAACGGAATCCAAAAGCGCGATTTCACTTTTAAAATTTTTTCTGCAAATGGCAATTTATAAATCTATCTTCATATTTTTATGGTAGCCATCACGAACTGGTTGATCCGTATGTCATCAGTGATGGACTTGTTATCGGTACTATAAATATAAGTTGACCTTATTTCGGATCGACGTTTACCCGGATTAGAGTTTAAGGATTCCTTGTCGGTTATTGCGCGCAACACAGGGGATGCATAGCCTTATTGAGCACCTAATTTCACTCCTGTTTTGTAAAGAAGTTCGTAAATTCAAAGCCTTTGTTCCTTTTGTTTTCGTTTTACCTTTTAATTTGTTTCAAATTTGTCTTGTCCCTTTCAACTTTGCTCTTTAATGTCCCAAATGGGTATTCTACACTGGACTTCATCAAGCTGGTGTAATTAATCGGCAAAATTTTGCTCTCCTTTTCATTCCATTGAAATTCCGGTATGCTTTTGAATCAAACGTCAACCGAAAATTACAAATCTTTAGAATTTAAAAAAAAATATATGCTATCTATGTTACACTGACGAAATACAAAGTTCAAAATTTTAATTGAGTTTAGAATGCAAAATATTAATAAATAATAGTGGAGAGATAAAATTTCCCATTAGTTTGCATGATGGGATGACCTCAAGATAAAGAATATATCTTACATCAATCCTTGCGTCGATTATTTGCCAAATAGACTTGTATCGTATACCAGCTTTAAAATCTATAAAATGACGTCCAAAGACCCTTTTCCTGGGCAGTTCAACGCCAACCTGTGTACTGACGTTGTCGATTGCATCTTCTATCAGATATACATCACCGAAAAGTCGCAAGTGCTGTGGAAATGTTTTCTTCTCTAATAGGATTGTCCTGTCATCTGGTGACATTTCGGACGACTTAAAGGCTGCATTAGAATCAAAATATCCTTCAACTGTTATTCCGTTACCAATTGATATTTTTCTTTCACTAGAATATTCAATATGAAATAAGAAATAAAACTTCAGTAGCTGAGTCTGTTAACAATTTTGGAAATAAAGACATCAAACCTATAGGACTTTATTGTTGAAACAATTAAAAAGATACAACCCATTTGCTTGCTTTATGCATGATAAGAGAATGCTTGTTCACAAATGGCTGACAAAAATTGAAATGATTTGATGTTGAATTTAAAAGGACGAACGTAGGTTAAACTTTATCTTTTTCTTTGAAATTGAATATACTAAAAGAATCACAAATTTTTTGTCATAAGTTTATAGTCAAAATATAAGCAACGACTTAGGCAAATACAGGAAAATTGCTTAGGAAACTAAATCGGTTTAAAGGAGCATGTACTTAATTTTATTTGCATCTTTTATGACATAAGCGTTCTTTGCAGATAAATTTAAACATGCTATAAATGAGTATAAATAAAAAAGGATCTTTTGTTTCTATATAATTATGTAATATTCGTTAGGAAGACAATGGTTTATTGTACTTTTTTGCATCCCAATGGGGGCCAACTGTGCATCCCTTCCCTCCGATTTATTCCTTTATTCTTATGGAGTGACTTCATACAAAGCCTTCTGCAGAGGAAAGAGAAAAGGGTTAGCTAATTCTTTTAGTTTCACGTTCCGCTATATAGATGATGTTCTTTCACTGAATATCTCTACATTTGGTGCCTTTGTTCATCGCATCTATCCAATTCAACTTCAAATAATTGATACTACAGAAAGAAAGGTCTGCTTCATACCAAGACTTGCATTTAGAAATTGACAGTAAGGGCAGGTTAACAACAAAACAAAAGAGAGATGACTTTGATGTTCCCAATGTAAACTTTTCGATCATATCTAGCAACATGTCAGCCGCACCTTCATAGGAAGTGTATATTTCTCAGTTGATACGCTACTCCATGGCTTGTACTTCCTATAAGGACAAGAGAGCTACTGAGGTAAGGGTTTCAGAGATAAAGATTAGAGTCATCACTCCAGAAATTTTTTCGGTCGCCATCATGATTTGGTTGACCGTAACGTAATTTCCATTTCACAAATGACAATCCGTTCTGTTAATATATATATATTCCTATACCGATTGTGACTAACATAGATTTTGACTATACACCGGCTTTGTCTTCTAAGTAACAGGACGGCTTCCACTAGCGGAGGAGGAGTTTAATACCCTTTCGGAGCATCTGAACTCTACCCGGTTTTGTGGGGTTACACTAGCTTTCATTTTCAGTGTAGTATTGTGTGTTTTATGTTAACTTTGTTTTTCGTTTCATTTTGTTGGACATGGTCTGATCTGTCTTCTTACCTAACGATTTCTGTCTGTCCATTAGGTACCTCCGAATTCCCGTTCAGTAATATTGAACTTTCTACATGTTTTTTTCCCATTTTTGCTAATATCTAAAGGATTATATATTTTTTAACTTATTTCAACAAAAAAATTATTGAGTTTGGCAATATCTGGGAATTCGTAATTTATACTAAAAGCAGTATCAAATTTGACTTCAAATGGGTTGGCCATTATCATTCCCGATGAAGATTAATCAAGAAAAGCAGTGTGTACACTGAATTCAAAGTAAAGAATTTATGCTTTCTTTGCGCAATTTATGCAATATCCGTCCTTTTAGAGACCTCTAGATTTGTAATTTCCTTTTGTTTTTTTTTTTTTCGTGGTTGTAGTGCAGTCCCTCTGATATTAAACCCATATTTTTCATTTCCATTAAAAACTCCGCGAAAAAATCATGTATGTTCTTACATAAATTTAGCTAAATATCATTAGTTCAAAGTTTAAACTCAGGTAAGCAAAGTAGATAATACCATGGTTTAGCTGAACTTTGTAGATTTATCTTGCTGTGTATGGTTTCATCTTGGATTACAACCCTTTGGCGTCCAAGTGAACTGAAAAAATAATATAAATAAATATCATATAATGTTTCGATTATGTAAGAGATGTGGAGTAGCAATGGTCAAAAGGTGATGTTAATTGCATATAAAGACATTTGTGTCATGTCTGGTGAACGGGCAGAAGGAAAAATCAATAGTATTTGCACTGCACTTGACTCGAAAGAGAAAGGAATTCAGCAGGCCAAGAACCTGTATAGACAAAGCTTTAGTTAACGATCTGATTTCTTTTCCCAAATCACTTGGTTAAAATCATTCGAAGATACCAAAGGAGCAGATAGAAATCTTTAAATCAAAATAAAGACAAGAACATAGCCAGCAAAAATACAGTTACCTCCCATTTAATTATCACTATTTTAATAGGAATGAAACATAAAGTGAAACATTTATTCTCTGTATTTTTATTGAGTTCCAAATACTTATTCATTATTTTATTTATATATTGAAGACTTGAAATTGTCAATATTGAGGATTTCAGTTATTTTGAGAAGTATTATTTTGCAGTTGAAAGTTGTATACAAAAGACATTGTATACCATGTTGTTGTTATTTATCGTAAAACGTATAACATGTATTGATAGTAAGATTTACTATTGAATGTGTCATTCAATTTTACTTGTCCATTTAAGGGTTGTTTCAATAAGTAATTCTATAGAACAGAAATGTGTCAGGGAAATAGTGCTTTTCTTATGATAAGATCTATACTGCATTAATTGACGTATAATGTGATTTTAATTTATTGTTATTGTTACTTGCAGGGTAATTTTTTTTGTTTAAACTGTACATTCTCTACATGAATAAAGAACCTTGGAACCTCAGATGAGTTTATATTATGATTTACCTAGAACCAGGCTATTACATAAAGACTCACAAAAATGTCGGGAATGAACTCGTGTCGTCGAAAAAGTAAGTAGTTTCCATGAAAAGAATGGGATCAGGTACGTCAACAGGTGATCATAAAAATATTAACTTCAAGTATGTTACAAGAGTAGCAACGATTTTTTCCTAGATCACATTGTATATAGTTGCAAAATTTAATTGACAATAATACTAAACATTTCAACAAATGTTTTCCTACATTAAACTTCCATTCTCAGAGGTTTAAAATAGCGATACAACTAGAACACCAACATTTTTTATTTTTTTTCAATTGGGTATTTTTATGTCTGATTATGAAGTTAGATTTTCATCTGTAGTTTTATGTTAAGCATGCTTGCCTCGAGTGCAGAGGTCGTGGGTTCGATCTCAGTCGGGGTCAAACCAAAGTTTTAATAATAAAATATTTGCTGCTTCTCGTAAAGTTGCATATCTTCCTGTAGACTGTTGCTCTCGTTAGCTAGCACTTTAAATATTCAGCTCAGCTCATCGGTCTTGTACAAAGCCGGGTTCATTCATCATAACTCATCAATATGCACTCGTTCTCAAAATGCATAAAATATTTACCACATAAACATTCAATCAATGAATCATTTTTTCATGTTTTCAAATATTATTTACGATTTCAAAATCAAAATCCTTGTAATACCTTTTTCTTTTTTGTCCTTGTCCTTTTCTTTTGGAAATGGAAAGTCATGTCTTCCATCTAACAAATTAAGTAATGGTGGCAAAAGATTTTTCACATCTTCTGCGTCAAGATAATAGCCAAATTTTACCAGATGGTACAACAGCCGTACTACCTAAAATATCCAATCAATGTCAAGATCTATGGCACGCCCAAGTCACAAAAATAGATAAATTCATATTAAGTTACTTATAATAAGTTTTTATGTACTTAAATTCAAGTAACTTAATTCGAATTAACGCTACTTAAATGCATTTAGCAGGTAATAAGAGATATTTGCTTTTCATGCGATAAAAATGAATTAAGCAGAGAAAATATCGAATAAGATCTTAGTAAATTCCTCATTTTTTACGGCTTAGATTAAACTTTTGACATAACTCAAATAAGTAGAAACATAAATAAAAATTTTTATTGTCGAGCATATCATAAAATTATCTATTACCTGTTCTATTAACATGTTATGTCCAATATAACAGGCATACATGCACTTATTTTCATCTAGGAAATCTGCAATCCAATCCCTTAATACTGGAAATATTGCTACTAGTTCTTTAACTACCTGGAAATATTGAAAAAACAGGATAAGACATCTAAAGCAAATGATAATTTTGATTGCCAACTCCCAACATCTTATTGTACTACAAACAACAAATAATCGTTTCAAGCCAAAACAATAAAAATATTGTACTAATTTTACATTTTCACTCTAAGAAACAAAGCCATAAACCAGCAAAGGACAAGGGTCGTTAAGGCCCCCTTTTGGCCCAAGAATTTGGCTAAAAATTAAAATTGGCTAATATCTATTATTTTATATTTTATGCATTGAATAATGTCTATAAAAAGAAAATCCAACATAATTTTTAGTTTTGTTCTACAATGGTAACATGACCCATAGAAAATGCTTTAAATATGAAAATACTAAGAAATTTATTAATTTGATGCAATATAGATCGCACAAAAACGTCACAGCCAAACTTTGCACAATTAAAGATCTATTAAGTATAAATGTTTGGTTAAAATATCTTCGTGATATTTTTGTGCGATCATATCTATTTTGAACAAAACACCTCAAAAAATTGAGTATTTTTACCGAAATGTTAAATTCTTGTCAAATTAGTCAAATATATCCTTTAATTTTGTCGAATGACGAAAAGTATACAAGAAAAAGGAATGAATTACTAAAAGACGATTAACAGCATTTTCACACCAACTTATTATAGTGTCACAAAATCTAAAATTTGGGCCAAATATGGGGCTTAACGTACCTACTCCTTTCAATGATTTATTACTATCATTACTACGCATTTTTAGTCTCTCCTAATTGATTCACTCTGAAACTTGAAAATCATTTACGGTTCTGAAGTTGAAATACATTTTTAATAGAATCTAAGATTTTATTTACAAAATCTCCTTGACTTTTTTCTTCATCCTTCGATCCAACATATTCATAGACAAAGCAGATATTTGGGTGGTCAAGCACTGAGTAATTATTTCCTGTGTCCACAAACATGCCTGGAATACAACAATAGTATAAGTATTAAAAATAATCATATCATTGATTTAATAGAAAATCCAGGTTATCTTGTTATCTTTAAAATTAAAGTTTTATCTATTTCGTTTTTTTTCATATACGAATATAAATATTGTTTGCAATCAATTCTTCTTAAAAAATCACTTTAAAAGTGATGATGAATATTAAGTTAATAATTGTGACTTACAGGTGGTAAGATCACAGTACTTTGCCCTGATTGCATCTGGTAGAATTGTTGACCTCAAAGACAAGAATGTTTCTTCCCAGGTTAGATATCGCAACTCTTTAGTCAACATATTAATTGTGTAGTCATTCCGACCCTAGAATGAATAAAAAAAACAAGATTGTAAAACTTTATCTCTTAAACATAAGTTAGTCAAGATTGAAAAGGGACAAACTTGGTTACTCCAATCCTCTATCACAAACTTAATTCAATTTACCAAAATATTTAAACCTTAAAACCATTATGTTTGGAAATAAATATTGTCGTGTCACCAATCTGGTTTTTTGTTATCTACTTTAATATATCGCTCATTTCCTACAGTCCTTTTACAGCCCTCATACCTAGATCACAGGAGCATTTATAATTTACACATATACACTTTGACATAAAAATAAAATGTTGATATTTTCTGAGTCAAAAATTCACATTTGGATACTTGCATGCACAAACTATGAGCCAGAACGTCAAAGATCTTTATGGAAATCTCACTATTTCACTTTAAGCTACAAAAATGTCCGATTTAAGATTTTTGTCCGATGGCTAGTTTTATGAGTTTTTGTGGGAAAATGCTAATTATGCATTCCGGATAGAATCTTTTCAAATGTTTTATTTCATCCAATTTTATTATTAAACTATCATCTTTTATCATTCTGAAAGTATTATCTGCCATTTTCTTAGAAGAATTTTGCTTGACAAATTTTAGCCATACATATTTCGAAAATAAAAATATTCCATATTTATCAGCAAGAGTATAGTAAACGAAGTTATATGAAAATAATGACTGAATCCAGAGTAGAATACCTATGTGAGAGTTGCAAAATGCATACTCCATAAAGACAAGACATACTCAGAGCAAACCAGAACGAAAAAACCAATGGAACAGACCCTTGCTCCTCAAGACAGGAGTAGAGCCAGATGATCCAGAATGAAGTTTTCCTGATCATTTTAATTAATTAAACTGAATTTACACCAAGCCAGTATTCTGATATCATATACAGATAGTTGATAATAACATTTAAAACCAAAAACAGTTAAAATATCTCATATAAAATGCATAACAGACATCTTATCAATTAAAAAAAAACACGTTATATTTGCCACATTGTCTTATTTTGATTTGATTTTTTTAAACTCTTGTCTTTAGGTATATTGATGAAACTAAAATTTGTTATGAAACATTAACTTACATAACATAATGCCTTGTACAGATCCAACTGATGAATCAAGAAGTCGTGTTGATCCTCGTCATATTCTTCATCTGAAGGCTGCAATTTTGAATGAACAATAATTTAAATTTAGGGAAATATACATCAATCTATATGTTTGTCCGCATAAATGCATGCAGATCAATATCTAATATATATATATGATCGTCGTCTTGATTTACAGTCTAAATTTTTTAAACAAGGAATTCGAAGATACCAAAGGGGCAGACAGAAATCGTAAGTCGGAAGACAGGCAAGACCATTGCCAACAAAATGAAACGAAAGACAAACATAGAACACACAACACTACACTGAAAACTAAAGCTAGAGTTACACGACTCATACAAAATCCAGGGTGCGTTCAGGTGCTCCGGAAGGGTAGGCAACTCTATAGTTCATGGTTAGTCTTAATCAATGATACGAAGCAAATTATTTAATAAGAGGAATTGTGATAACTTTTCGTAAAATGTCCGTTTCTCATTTAATATCAGAAAATTAAGTCATGATGACTTTAAACTTCCGATCACAAATAGCATGTCTGTCACCAGCAACACTAATAATAGGACGCCCAAACTCTGGATGTATCGTATCAACGCCTATTCTGTATAATCTGTTGATAATTTTTGTCCGACAGGAAACATTCATTTAGCTGATATTGAACATGTCAATATTTATCTAATTTTAATTCATGCTTTCAAGCGCAATCCAATTATTTCAGCTATGCTAAATGTGATGTTTTAATCGCGTCTACCAGTTGCAAAAACACTATGACCGAATTATATCATCGTCGGGAAAAATCACCGTCTCCATCGAGTTTACCGAATTTCGACATGGATAAAGCTACCTTGTTGTTTCACTGTTAATCCTTTTATTGTTGTTGATTTCATTATGGTTTTATATTCAAAGAGAGTCGTAGATAGAGATACGGTAAAAAAGCTGTTTTCTTTTCAGAGTCCTTCAGTAAATAATAAACAATCCTACTTCCTTCAGTTGAGCGAGTTAGACAGAACAATCTAAAAAAGATTTTTAAAATAGAGAAAAATACATCATCTCTGATCCCATCATTACTCATATGTTTTCCTGTGTGTCATAAAATATGTTTTATGTGAAAATTTACCATAACGCCTTGAATAAAATAAAAAAATAATAATAGTTTTTTTTCTGATACGTGTATTTCTGTACACAACACACCTGTAAAATTCTCCAAGGTGACATTTCCTTCTAGCTGAACCTGGAGTTCTCTATGAAGAATGGCGAGTAACCAATCCGTGTCTTCCTCTCCAAATGTCGTCTCGAAATCGTCTTTAAAGTCCTCCAGAATCTTACCTCTAAAACTGATAATTAAAAAAAATTGATATAAAAGGATAGGTCATTTGTTCAGAAAACTAACCTATGGTCTTTCCCGATAATTCTTCTAGTAGTTACTAAGAATCAAAATAAAACTAAGAATTTAATGTCTTTTGTATTCTATACAGTGTCTGTTTAATTTTAAAAATATGGTTGCCAAGGGTTTGTTGTTGTTGCTAAGGCTATTTGACCTTGACCCCAATTTTCGAGTCCAACTACAATTCTAATTTAGAGATTTTTTAAAGAGTTTCTTAACATCTCTTACATTTTTTTATTTTTTAGATATTTGCAAAAAAATAATTCCGATTCCGAAATAGCATATATGTATATAGCTTGTGCCCTACAGCAATAACCTATGGTATGGTCCAATAATTTTTAACCAAATCTGTCTGCTGTAGATTTAGATTTAACAAAAATTTTCTCAAATACAAGTTATGATCTATCTATCACAGTTTTTAAGATATTATAAAAATATATGTTTGCTTAAGATTTTCTTTATGATGCTAAAGACCTTGATCTTTGTTTTGATGTCATATTGGTCATCACATTAAGTTTAACATTTTAGCAAAATATTTTTTTTTTCTATCTCTTCATTTGTTTTAGATATTTGCAAAAACTTCTGGGCCCCGAAAACCTTTTGTCCAATAATTTTGTACCCAATGTTATACATGTAGATCAGTGTTATGAGCACATCACTCCGTTACATTCTTCTTGTCTTTAAACAGTCAGGATTACTACCATAAATGGAAAGAGGTCATGAAAGATCAAATAGCCCTAAAACCCTTAAAATTTGTCTGGGGAAAAATCTGAGCATGGAATTTGAAGATAATTAAGATTTGAATATAATCCCAAAGTCTCGTCAGGTTTCTATGTTCGGATTTTTTTCCAGCTGCCAGGAGCCAAATAAAGTTTTCTTACCTTAAACAATAAAATTTACCATTTTTGCAAAATCTTTTGCATTTTATACGTATATGCAAATTTAAGAAACTTTCCCTTTTTGGTAATGTTCTAGACTGTTAAAGAGGCAGAAACTTCGTACCCTTCGTATCACATAAGATTAAATCAGATTAAATGTGTGTCCAAATCTTACATGTATAATGATCCGTTTTGTGTATGTTCGTTTGATTGCCGGGTCTTCCTACTTATTCCTTTCGTCTGGCCCTTCGGTTTTATTTAACTTCCTCATGTTATAATCTATATACCGTAAACATGAAAAATTCTAAACAAGTGGTTGTAAGGTCAATTTCAAATTTAGTTGCCATATTACTCAGCTTTGAAAGTTAAAAAATGTTTTGATGCAAAGACTACTTTTATGGTTGCTAGGGGCTTTCACCTTTGACCTTGACCTTATTTTTTGTTCTGTATATTAAGCTGAACATTTTCGCAATTCAAAGTTCATACTATTTATAACACATATATTTGGCATCTTATGCAAAATATTGTGTTTTTTAAAGCAGCTTCACAAATATTTCCTGAAAAATGGGATAAAAATGGGTCAAAATTGGATACATGTAAATTTAGAAAAGGCAAGGAAAACAAAATCCCGAAACCATACATGCTTTGAACACATTAATATTTCCATGTTGTGTCACACATTTCAACTAACTTAACATAGGTCCAAAATAGGGAGTTAAAGTCACAACTCCTTTGAAAGTTTATCTCCTTGCACACTGTAATATAAACAGATAATTATTAAGTTGTAGGTCTTTGCTGAAAAAAGACATTTGTTTTTACCTATCCCAACTAACAGTTGCAATAGCACCAAATGTGTGTGTCCAATAAGCTTTTCCATCCTCCAGATGAATTCTTGAAGCTTTAATTTTGGACCTGGACTGAGCAGATCTAAGGTATCGTTTTCTTTCGTCAGACTGCTTTTTACTATCTTCGCCTGTAAAAAGCAATTATACTGGAATTTATGATGGAAAGATACAGTTTACTTTTTCCAACATTGTTTTTGTAAAATTGCCTGATTGTTATCTTTATAATTGTCTTATCGGCGTTCATTATAGTAATAAAGGCTGTTTGGAAGAAATTATTGATGTGTAAACTTGGCCGAATCACTCACAAACTGAATAAAGTCCGAAGGACTTTATGTTAAGTTTGTG
>JAULBM010318414.1:0-13688 GCA_032357055.1 Geukensia granosissima | reverse complement strand
TTCATAATGATATCATAACTTCTTCCTTATAAACTACCTTAAACCTGTTCCTTAACCGAAATTCAAACATTAAATTCTACAACGAAAATTCAAAGTCGATGACCCATGACCTCAGGGTCACAGCATCCTTTTCGCATCAAAATGTTGCAGTTCATATCACAAGCTAACCATGTACAACATTTCATAATGATATCATTACTTCTTCCTTATAAACTACCTTAAACCTGTTCCTTAACTAAAATTCAAACATTTAATTCTACAACGAAAATTCAAAGTCAATGACCCATGACCTCAAGGCCACTTCATCCTTTTGGCACCAAAATGTTGCAGTTCATATCACAAGCTATCCAGATACAAGATTTTATAATATCACAACTCCTTCTTCAAAAACTTCCTTAAACCTTTTGGGACGGACGTATGGACGGACGGACGGACGCACAGACCGAAGAACTATATGCCCGGCCTGCCTTGCAGTCGGGGCATAAAAACTGAACAAAATTGAAATGTAGTAAAATTAAACTTTTCCTCAAAACTAGCATTACATATTAATTAAAACATATTTCACCTAACTATAGCAATTTTTATCAACTTCTTTGAAATCCAGAATAGAGACATTGGCTCACATTTTAACAAATAATGTTAAACTATGTTTATAAACATTAGTGTACACTACAGATATATTTATTTCTTTTAAATTTTACAATCACTTTAAGGTTGTTATGGCCAAATTATTTAATTATAATACATGTGTATCCTGAGATAATATATTATGCCAGAAACTTTTTCTCTTCCAACTTTTAAAACAGTCAATGATGTGACACTGAGCAGACACCCTGACTTGGTGGTACAGTAGAATATGATTTGACAAGTCAGTTCTCTGGGTACATAAACTTTGACCTTGCTTATCTGATTATGTGATTAATGAGTACTATCTACATACATTTATTTCTTTTTCTAGCCACTGTTCTTTATCTGGAATGTCTTCATAATCACTTGGCAGTTTGTTTCTCTAAAATATAAAGACAAAAATGAAATGTAAACAGTTTTGCTTTAATTACTTCAGCAAAAAAAGACATGATGAATTTCTCCAGCTTTAGTTTTCAGTGTGGTGTTGTGTTTTCTATGTTTGTCTTTTGTTTCATTTTGTTGGCCATGCTCTTGTCTGTCTTCCGACTTAACGATTTCTGTCTGCCCCTTTGGTATCTTCCAATTTCTTTTAAAGGTTATTGTTTCAGTCTTCCAATCCACATCAAAAGTTTTTTCCGTATGTTGTCACTTCTATGACCCTAAAATTGAATTTTTCAAAAACACAACATTCAGTGACACAAATATTATATTTACTGTGTTATCATTTGTGAATACTTCAGCATCTTACTGTAATTAAGAATACATATTGCAGGAATATTTGATAATTTTGTCCCAAGTAGACTATTATATTACAGGAGCTTGTGAGTGCAATTAATATTCTACGAGGACAATAATAAAGATTATTACATTTGTATAATTTTATTTGAATAGAGAAAGCACATTAATGGTAAACCAGTATTTTATGATATTGCACAGGAATTTTTGATATACATTTTTTGTACTTTCATATTGCACAATACTTCTATTTTTAGTATAACTTTGGAATTCCGGTAAAAATATCCTCCAATCGCTGCGCACTTCCGGCTATATGACGTAATTTTGTGTTGATTGTCTGCTGCAGAGAAATATGTCGGCAGACGAGAGTGCCGGAGCAAAAAAGCGATTTGCTGATATAACAAACCAGCAACTGAACAAAATCGTAGAGGATAAGGATGCTCTTAACACTAAAAGATCAACTAACCAGGCTGTGAGGCTTTTCCGCAAATATTTGGAAGAAAAAAGTCTAAATGTTGAGTTCGAAAACGACGACACTCAAACTTTGAATGATGTTCTTAGCAAATTCTATGCAGAAGCCAGGACTGAGGATGGTACTTTTTATAAGAAATCGTCGCTACAAACACTTAGACACGGACTAAACAGATACATTGCCAGTAAAAAGGAAATAAACATTATAAGGGACAATAAATTCAAAGAATCTAAAAAGGTGTTTCTTGCTGTATGTAAGGACTTGAATAGGAAAGGTTTTGGAGGTGTCGATCATACTCCGCCGATTGACGAGGCAGACCTGAAGAAAATTTACCAAATGTTTGATTTGCAAAACCCAAAAGGCCTCCAGTGGAGAGTATTCTGTGACATAATGATATACTTTGGAAGAAGGGGGCGTGAAAACCTCAGAACTTTAAAGATTTCTGATTTCAGTTGTACAACTGATGGTGATGGCCATAAATATATTTATATGGACAGAGATGAGCAGACCAAAAACCATCAAGATGATGAGAACACTGCATGTGGACAAATGTATGAAATTAAAGCTTTAGTTACTACTTACATGCACAGATAACTACTGAACATTTTGTAAGTTTGCACACTTTATAAATGAATAGGCTTACAATACAACATGTTGAATTGTGACGTCACTATACATCTCTTCCAAATGAACATAATAATTTGATTAAACTTTCCCATAATAAGTAAAAGAGTTAATAATTTCACCACAAATAATTGGTGCCATAAAAAGTGACGAGTCAACAAAACACGCAATGTTTTAAAAGTTACTACAACTGTACATATAAAAAAACACACAAATATATATGAAAATCCCAAACAATGCTAATGAGCTTTGAACTTGTATCCTTACTTTGTGACGATTCTTGCGATAACTCCTGTTAATTTTGTGTTGTGACAGAAATACTTGTAAATCTATACAAAATGTAAATGTATAAAGGATAGTTCATTTGAAATTCTTCATGAATCATGCATTGAATGAGGTTTTATAATAAATATTTGACATAAATCTACATGTACAGTATTAATTTCTGTTGCTATCAATATTTATGTACAAAATTCTACATTTTAGATGATGATGAATTGTGCCCAGTGAAAACATTTGTACGCTTTAAAAAGAAGCTGAATCCAGAATGCGTTTTTCTCTTTCAAAGACCCTCCGATAAGCCGAAATCCAATGTTTGGTATGACAATTCACCTCTTGGACGTATTAGGAAGTATCATGTCAGAAATTAGCAAGGAATACAGATTATCTAGAATTTATACTAACCACAGTTTACGGCCCACACACACCTGCTGGATGTGACCAACATTCCAGACCGCCATATTATGAGTGTCACAGGACATAAATGTGAGTCAAGTTTAAAAACTTACACAGGCTTTACAACTACAAAAACTAAAAAAAAGATGTCAAAAATTGTAACAGATAGTCTGATGACAACAAATGTGAAGAGTGAAACAGTCACTTCAAATTCCGAGCCTGAGACCAACAGTGACTTATCGACAAACAATGTTAATTTTACAACTGATGCTACGTTTGATCTAAATGCTTCTAATATTGAATGCGTGTCCTTATCGAGCAGTCAAATCGACTTCTTAGAAACAATTGTATCAGATTCAACAATGGATACTGCTGATTCTGCATTTGACAATGATCCTGCATTTGAAAATATTTTACGCAATATGGATATGCAGTTAGCTCAAACCGCTCCGCAGCATAACGCTACAAATATACATTCTACTGTATTGCCAAACAACCATACCCAACAATTACAGGTTCGTCAGGGACACACTTTGAATACCTGTATGATGTCACAGAACATTCCTTCTGCGCCAATAATATACAACTATGGAACCATAACATTTAACTACACACAGTGAAAAATTTCATCAAAATCTGAAATTCTGTTGTTTTTGTTTTTTATCGTTGTTGAATAAATCTACATTGTTGATCAAAACTGCATTTTTATTTCATATTAGGTACAAATAGTATGATTTAGTTCATGTCATCAGCTTCCATCACTTTGTATCTGTCATCTTAACCATCACTTTGTGTCCGTCATCTTAAGCCGTCACTTTGTGTCCGTCATCTCAAGTCATCACTTTATGTCCGTCGTCTCAAGTCATCACTTTGTGTCCGTCATCTCAAGTCATCACTTTTTGTCCGTCATCTCAAGTCATCACTTTGTGTCCGTCATATTTAAGTCACCACTTGATGTCCAGCATCTTAAATCATCACTTTGTCTTGGTCTTTTTCTAACTTTCAGTAGAAGAAACTAGTGTAAAACAGTAAAGTGTAATAAAACAATTACTGCACTCTGTTGCGTGCGATATGATTTTTTATGGAGCACTGGAAAGCAATAACGACCCCGGCCTTCGGCCTTGGTTGATATTGCTTTCCAGTGCTCCATAAAACATCATATCGCACACAACAGAGTGCAGTAATTGTATAGAATTACATTATTGATAATTGATATACACATGTAAATATTCAGGTTTTGACAAATTTTAATGGCAAAACAAAATAAATATATTGTCTGGGAATATGAATAGATCATGTATTACAATTGCCTTGAAAAAATGAAGGAATTTCTGAAGTCATAATTGTCAAATCTGTGAAATTTTTTCATTCTAATTAATGTGAACTGTTAAAGATCTTTTGATTGTGGAAAGCTAAATTAAAAATGGGTTGATAGTATTCCTTTAATCGAAAATTGAGTTTAATGGTTCCATCCAGGTAGTCAGCTTAACTCCACCAATAAAACTGAAAACCACATTGTAACAAATATTATTGAAAGACCCATAAAGCTGCAGTCTATTAATAAAATATGACATCAATCAGCTATTCTCCTGGAGTATCAAAGTCCAAAATATCAAAACATTGTATGTAAGCAGAAAATTTAATATTACAAACTAAAGATAAGATATGTGTTTATTTTACAGATTCTATCAGTACTGGAGACGTTAGAGAGGTCATTACCCAAAGTTCACCGGAGTTCATCAGAACCTACGTTAAATCAATCTCATACAGAGGACTATGATCTAATGTACATGTGTGCGTCCCCTAAAACTCCCATAAACAGCCAGTACTCACAGTTCATTTTTTCTTCGCCTACGCCTGCTTATTGATGTTACATTATGTACACACTACCAGGTCTTTCTCTTTTATGTTATTGATATGTATATTTCTTTTGAACAAGGTCATGTGTACTCTTAATGGAAAGTTATAGAGGGCAATACATTGTGAAGAAGCAGGTAGGTTAACTAGCTGTAAATGGCTTTCTCTGTGTATGTAAAGACTTGCTAAACATTATTGAAATATTGGAAATATTTTGGTAGTTTTTAAGCCAAGTCATAATTATTAGCCAATAGGTATTTTTTATGTTTAAATAATTCTATTGGATATGTCAAAACCTCTAATTTTAAGATAAATTGATTTTCTGAAATGCACATAGAATGTATGGATTGTACTATTGTATCAGTATATTAAAGATTTATTTATGATCTTTAAGTATTTTGCTATATTCATAATAGCATTTTCCCCCAGAAAAAGAAAACAATAAATTATTTTTAGTTTTGAAACATGTCTGTTATTTTAAAGGAACCTTTAAAAAAGATAAGAACCCAAAATGTAAAATGCAATAAATAGATTAGCGGAAGTATTACAATAGTAAAAATATAATAGTATTAAGTATATATATTTGTAATAGTCAATAAGATTCCTATAATATGTGTAATGTTAATCATATTTCTAAAATCATCTTTAATAATTTTGAAGAAAAGATACACAAGTCTTCAAGATTAGGGTCTTCATGAACTGTTCTAAGTTCAGTAAATTAAATACCTGTCCATTGCAAGTACACATGCACCTTTTCAAAGAGGAACTGTTTATATTGTTAAGCTATTTATTTATTTTTATTGTATATAGTTAATTTGGCAGATATCATATAGTTTATAACATGAGGAAAATGATGCATTGTAATAAATATTAGTTCATTTGGTTTTAAAAACAAATATTGACTGAGTAAGAAATACAAGACAAATGATGAAGGTTAAAAAAAATAACCACATTTAAAAGGTAAAAACAACCAAACATAAAATTGAAACAAAACAGACATATGCAATTGAAAATATTTTCCAAATTTTGTTATTATGGAAAATTGGTTTAAGTCTTTAAAGACTTCTATAGATATGAGGATCTAGATTAATTTTTATATGTTTTTGGTTATTTTTTATTTGAGGAAATTAAGGAATGCGGCATTTATAAGGTTGTGCTCAGACGATGTGCAGTCCTAGTAAAATAGATAAAGCATTGAATTGAATGTATGTTTTAGAGTGGTATTGAAGAATTTACAGTGTTAGAATATGTGTTGTCACACTGTCTATTGCAGTCTAATGATCATAGTAATGAATTGATTCAAGTAATAAGATATAAAACTAAAATATGTTTATACAATGTGTGATTTTTATTGCTGTGAAGTATATGATATTTGCCAAAGTGTAGGTATTTCTGTAAACCAGATGTCTAGTTGGAAGAACATTGTTCTTAACGGGGAAAATATTTGTGCAATGCGCCACATTGTAGTGACTGAGCAGTGTGGAAGATCATAGACTAGTATGATACCACATTGTAGTGACTGAGCAGTGTGGAAGATCATAGACTAGTATGATACCTCTGTTTTATAATCAGGCTTGTTTTAAAGACAGAAAAATTCTTCCATGTGATTCCCATATGTTTACAGTAAGGATTATACCTGAATTTTAATCTCAGTTTGATATGTGCTGTAAAGCAAACAGATGTAGGGCATACACACATTTACACCAAAGTATAGAAGGCATAATTTATTTTATGAAAACTTTATATAGATTTTTATACAGCATTTACAAACATTTTGTTGGGTTATCAAAGTTCTCAATTCAATCTCAGATTTTTTATAATATGAATAAATTAATTTAGATTAATAAATTTTATTTTGAAAGCAACATTAAATTCAGCCCTTTTGAATGAAATTGTGAACTCAATTCTTTTGACAATTGTAACATTCAAATACTCCTTTTTTGACACCAGGTAATCTGCATTCTAGTGGACAAAAATATTAGATCAGTTAGTTCAGTAATTTGGTATCAATCAGAATGAGTTCAAATTCTTACTATTTATTTGCTACTTGTTTTCTACGGTAAATTTTTAAAAAATCTAGAAGAGTAGAGTATTTTTAGAGGATAATCATTGAATTTATCCTCATTTTACGTATACCAGGTAATTTTTTTTACTGGAACTGGGAAAAAAGTAATTCTTAATTGCCAACAGGCAGATGAGATTATATTTTTCCTTTATTTTTCCACATAAAAACTCTGACAACAATTTACCTGCTGCTATTCTTATCTGCAATATTCCACACATTTCCTCCAGAGTGAGTTATTTTCTCATGGCATTATGATATGTTATATAAATTTACTGTGATTTTATGTAAAAAGTCTTTGTAAATAGTCTCTGTGTTCGTGTATATTTAAGAAATTTTGTGTGGATGCATTATTTGTTTTTAGTGTATAAATGGACGTTTTTTGTTACATCATGATTTGACTTGAAATTTGTTTTATTAGGATGTGCTTTGAAAGTTTTGCATCTGTATGATAATAGCTGATATCAAAGTTATTCTGTGATGTATATGCAGATTAAATGTTATGCTAGGTGCACAGTTCTGGAAAACAAGAGGCCTTTGACACATTCAGAAAAAGGTTAATTTACAGAGTAATATTTATTACCTGTGTTAAAATATATTTTTTAAAATTAATATATGTATATTTGAATCTTAAAGGCATACTTGGTGCAAAGGTCTATTTAAATATTTGTACAGGGAAAACTTAACACGACAAGTAATTAGATGTCTCCTGCAGAGGAAAATAATATGAACATTAAATGATCTTGGATGTGTCACCTGCTCAGTAGAATTGATACACATATAGAAATAGTTGATATTGATGACACATTTAATACACAGCTTCTAATATATACTAAATCTGATTAAGTCTCATGTGATTTCTGTGGCATTGCAGATGAAGAATTCATTTTTACTCATAATTAAACACATCCCCAAACAGTTTGTAAAAACATAATTGAAGATGTCGCAAACATTCCACAATCTGCCAAATATTTGGGTATCATGGCCTTCTACAAGTGGAGTATTACTTTAAAATTCTTATAAAATGCATTTAATGGAAATTCCATGCACAGTTACAGATAACCTAAATCAAAATCATTAAAACCAACAAAATGTTATTTTTATCCACAATTTTATGAAATTAGAATTCTTAACTCCACAGAAATAGAGGCATAAATGTAGATTTTTTTTTATTTTTAAGATACAGGTCTTTTGACTGACTATAATATTTCAAAATGTTAACCTTTATTGTATACACAGAAAGGTTAAGCAATTTGTGATTTCAATTTGTGCTCCTTTTGCATTTTTTTTTATTTTCGGCAAAATGATTCAGATTTGAATTACCTTGTTACTATATGTGGCTTACCATATATTAACATTGTGAAAGAAACAGGGGTAAATTCAGTAAGGGTTTTTGTCATTTATGGAACTGTGCTTGAAAAATAGATAAAAATGTTTGTTTATGTGTGTACAAATGCTTAATTGTTTGACAGGAATATGAATGGAATTCATGATGATTTCAGCTGAATTTTTAAGTGTGAGAGGTGTGAGATTGGGAGTTTCTTTACTATTTGTGTGCAAGAGAATTATACAGAACTTCCAAATGATGTTTTAGCAATGTGTGGCAGGGTGTACCAGATATTTATTTGTACATAAAAATTATTCCATTTTTAAAGGACATGAAATTGTGCTCACTTGGTTTTGTTTTTAATATGTAAAGGGAATGTGCAATGTAAGATAATTCTACACAAGCATTGTAAATATTTGATGCCATTTAAATGGTGTCGTACGTGATTTTGTGTGTTTGGTCTTAGGGTATTTTATCTGTGTACAGTTGGCTCATATTGCAGTGTCATCTGAATTCTTTCTTATTCATTATATTATTTCCTGGTAGTTATCTCCCTTAGAACTAAATTTATTGTGATAAAAATCAATTTGCCATCTTTGTTAGTCTAGAAATGATATTGTTCAGTTATAACGAAGCACATTTAAGTCGTTTACGCACATAAATCCTTTTCCAAATTATCTAGTTAATCTTTTAACATGCAAATTTGGAATCAATTGTCAGATGTTCAAACTTAACTTGTTTTGGATTTTTTTTATCCACTCCTTTCAAATAAATATACATGTATTTTATATTGATGACTTTATGTAAATATACTTTTAAAATGGACAGTTTACAAAATAATTTCCACATTAGTTACATTGAAAACCTCGTGTTTTGGCATGAAAATTTTAAAGTTTAACTATAAGACTAAAAATATAGAAAAATTTACACTGAAAGCAGTAAAAAAGACCCTGAGTTTTCCTTGTTCAATAAAATTCCAGATTTCATACTTAAAATAAATGAAGTTATTTTACTTTAAGAAGTGACATTACAACCACCATCATAATCAACATTGCTGTACAACTATAAAATGTGTAGTTACAAAAAAGCATAGATTTTTTTAAACAGATTAAATTAAGCTGAGCCTTTGTTGGATGTCATAACATCTCTTTTTATACTACAGCTGGGCCATTTCCTGTTGACTATATTCCCTAAATTTAGTAACAAAGTGATATTTTGTACAATGTCAATATCAGTTCCTGTACAGCCAGGGACTCATTGAGGGACAGAAGAAGTTTAATATTTTTAATGATTTTGTAGTAATTTAAAAATTTTTAGAGCTGTAGTATAAAAACAATATTAGATCAATGTCTGAAAAATATCAACTTTTTGTATTTGGCAAGAAGGTTGAAGGGTTTGGTAACTGCACCAGTTTCTAAGCCTCAAACAAAAAGTTGATATCTTTCAGACATCGACCTAATATTGTATTTGTCTGTAATAAATATTTACATTTATTGAAAAAATATGAGGTTTAAGGAGATGAATTCCAACTTTTCTATCAATTTCCCTGTATTGATAAATCAATACTGACTGATAAAAACTTTTAAACAGTAGACTTTATATTTTTCTGAATTTTTATAAAAATGTACATTTTAAAAATGCTCCCTACATAATAGCAATCCCTATTGTATTATTTTACAACACAATTATAGGAGATTTTAACACCAGTTCATTCATCAATATAGCGAACCTTATAGAGAGGTTTCAATGCCTATTTTATATTATTTTTGGGTCATAAAAGACAAAAGTCAATAGAAACAATCCAGTTTCATACCCTTTATACAGCCGCAAACAATTGTGATCGTATTATGGTATGGTGCTGGTGACGGCACATTGGGGTCTTTAGACAAGTTGGTTTCCTCATGAATATTTTTAAACAGATTCTTTTAATATTTTGGGTCATTGAATTTGGTAATAGATAAAGATTAGCAAAAAGTCAGTTTTGTGTATTATGACAATTTATTATATTTCATCCGATTTTGATAGGTTTTTCTAAATAATATCCTATGGAAATGCAACAAAAGTTACTCCAAGCTTTTCTTGGAGCATTTATCCATTCTTATTTAAAATTGGACAATGGGTTAAATAATGTAATTTTGCAGATGAGATATTTGTATTGTTCATCTGTTAGTAATGATTTTTTAACTAGATTTGTATCAATGAGATCTTTTGGTATTAGGTTAACAGATTTTCTCCATCCCTTACTGTTATCTAGATAAAAGGGATCAAAGAAGGTAAAAAATTTAATTTTATATGATACGGAAAACTTTTTATTTGTGATCTGATTTAGATAAGTTTTTCCACAAACTAGCTCAAGTTTGAAGATAAAGGTGGTAGCCATTTTACTGTATCCAGCTCTTTACTGTGTCCATCACATTACTTTGTGCATCATATTACTGTGTATAGATATTATTGTGTCCAGGAAAATACTGTGTCTATACTTACCCAAATGTTCATTTGTGCAACTTCTCCATGTAAATTGCTGTGGTGGTATAATGCTGTGTTTGCCAACACCTCAGTTTTACTCATACAGCCTCATGTTATATTGGATAAATAAGAACGGTTTAATAAGTCATGAACTGTCCAATCAAAGACAAGGACATTTTGATTTTGACGGCATGTAATGAGAAATCTTTTCATAACTTGGTTTGAGAAAAATTAAAATTGTTAAGAGAAACAATTTAAATTTGCTGCCTAGAAGTGACAAGGATTTCTTAGCCCCGTCTGGTTTCTAAATTTCTTGTAAAAGGATACTCTTTTATGGAGTTTTATCAGAAGAATATTTTAAATGACAATTGCATAATAGATTTTATCATGTTTTACAATTAAGAATCAAAATGAACATTATCTTGTTTATATCTAGCTTTCTGTTAAGTCAATCCTAATTGGGAAAGATTTAAGCATTGTGTTAAAACAGGTTTTGCTTCAAAAGAATGCCTACATTTTGCCTCATTACACAGCACACTGGTATGAGTTTGTTCTTTTAAGGGTTTTTATTTATAGTATGTATGAAGAATGTCAGAATTGTGTGATCTTCTCTGTGTGTTATATTTTAATGCAAGTAAAACATTTCCTTTCTGAAGAGTTTGATTTTCTGTTCACCCGTTAGATCCAGAGTTATCGTATGGTTGAAACCATAACATTTAAAGGTTCTATTGTGTAATAATGATCACTGGTCTGTGTCTTTTGCCTTTGATCTTACTGGCTTGATAATTCTTTTATCTGGTAACTAAGCTGATATGAAAAAATGATCATTGATTCCAATGTTCTTGTCTTGTTACATAGCAATCCAGTGATAAACAGATAAAGTTGGTCATTTTGATGTAAAAAAGATGAAGGATGTTCTACTATACTCCATGTCAGGGTTTGTTGGTACGGGGTAAAAAAGCTATGAAAGTAAAATTATTCACCATATTCTTGTAAAATATTGTTTATTTTGTAGATTAAAAAAAGTGCAATCAAGTTGCAAGAATACTTTTTATACATCACGATCTATTTTTAACTGTGCTCAGTTATTAATTCTCTAGAGGGATTTTAGATTGTAAAATTTGCCTTTTTTTTGCCAGAAGTGGCTCTTTGCACGCGCTAGTGCGAGACTGGAAATACACATTGTCATTAGTGTGTAATAAATAAGTTATAATACCAGGATTAATTAACCTGCAAAAATGCTTTGAGGCACACCTGAATGGACTTTTTACAGAAATTCTTCTTGTAAGAGTTGCTAGTGGTGTTTCAAATTTCAAAGAAAAGTGTGCAATTTTTAAAATTACTTTATCTAGGTCAATCTTTAGCACTCCCACCAAAAACAAAGATGACCACCCCTCAATGTTGAATCTCAGTAGAGAATTTCAGGGGCAGATAACAATAAGTAAAACGCTATTGCAAAGTGTAAAAAATGCTCTAAACCATGGGGTAATTCTTTCTTTTGATTTAAATTTGCTACAAACGCAGAAACACACATCTAATTAAGCCCTAATATCCCACTTCAAAAAAGCTTGACATAGAGTATAGTTTAATATATTGGATATATGTGACAGAATAGTTCCAGATTTATTTTCTTCATATACTGAATGCCAATAGAAATGCAACACTGTGACATTGCTTGTTTAAACTTTTCTTAAAATCATCAAATTGTCCTAAAATTTTGTATGGTGCTAAATGTCTTTGTAATGCATGTTTTAGCAAGTTTTCAGTGATTTCTGATTTTTTTTATGTCAAGTTAATCAAAATCAGCATTTTTTACCCAAAGAATGCAAAATTTTAATTTTAACATCTTTGAAATAATAATTATGGCATATCCAAAATTCATGCCATTAGTTTTTAGTTGATTTTATCCAACATGTAAAGATAGGAAAAATTCAATTATTTGTGAGTTTTAATTTAGACCCTAGATTTTATAAAGGAAATAAAATGATTTTTGGTGTTGTTAGCTTCGAAGAAGCAACAAACACCCTAGCAACCGGACAGTTTGTAAAACCTATAAATAACATCAAATTTGCGGTAAATTGAAAACTGCTTATATAGGGTCTTTGAACTTGCACAATACCATGTAAATTGCACAATATTCAGAGTTATGCTGTTTAAACATTTGAATTTCGGGTAAAATCAGTTTGATTTTACATGAAAAGTTTGTTGTTGCTTCTGTTCAGTGGGAAAACATTAACAAAATTGCATAATGTTTTTTTGGTAATGATCAGATCAACTAAAAAAAATAGGGCAAAACTCGAAAGTTTTAAAAGCAATAAATTGTCATTTATTTCATGGTTTGTCTTCTTGTTAAGCAGATAAGAGTCAGTTACATGCTGTTTAAATACCACATATCCGTATCATATTGAACTGGTCTCCTGTTGAGTTACGTATTGATACACTCAATCGTAACTATTCGGCCATTCTCGCTCACATTCGAACGTCTATTGATACTTTCGTTTTCAAGTACGGCCAGATTGTTCCACAAGATGGAATGTAGAAACTTGTAGTAAGACTACCGTTTTTTAAACCTTTTTGATGGAAAAAGGCCAATGCTTCTTCCTTTTTAAGATTTCCTGCTCAACGACATGAAATATTAACGCATATCAATATTTAAGACAGAACCGAGCAGAACAACATATTTCTTCCAACATTGATGGAAGTGGATACACGGGGATTACGTATATGTTATTATCTTACAATGAGAGTGACAAAAGTGTGACTTTGAAGTGATTTTGAAGTTTGATTCACTGTTATTTTAGCAGTGAACCCTCTTCAGAAAATGTAGATTTTTAAAGAAACAA
>JAULBM010318403.1:0-13689 GCA_032357055.1 Geukensia granosissima | reverse complement strand
TCATTAAATATACTAGATAAGTTAACCAAATCAATACCTCGGTTGATGTACTTAATACTTAAAAAATGTCTTTTATGGTCGTCCGGTTTATCTAAACGAGATAACAGTCTATGGTAACTAAAAGCTGTAATTTATCGTGCACAATCGTAAAGTGGACTATAATACAAAATAATTTGGCTCTCTTTGAAAATATCATATAATTTAACAATCGATATAATTCCCAATTTACACAACAAATGATGTCTACCGTTGTTTTTAAATATTAAAAGAAGTTCCTTGAGCGAATAATCGGTGCGTTGTTTAGCACGTTTGTCACGATTTATTCGCTTCCAATGAGACCTCAAGTTACGTTGTATAGTCTTGTTTTGTTTTGTTTGGTTTGGTTTTTTGACTATGCCATTAATCTCTCACATTGGTATTCTACATTGGTATCCCGCCCAACCAACGGACGCCCCTTTAGCAGGGGTTCTACCTGCAGGTAGAAAGGCTTATTTCTATTCCCCAGCCACCCTCGGGGGTGTTTTTTTGGAAGAGGGTGGTGTACCCGGAATGAATCAATACTTTGGGCAGGAAACTGATAAACATCATCACTTGTGTTTCGCCATCTAGCAATATGTTGGTTTTGGAGCTAGGTAGGATAAGCTTAAGTATATTGATATTTGTATTTTATAATCCACTTCAAAAGAATATCACCGGTAAGCATTAAGAATTTTATTTACTTCCGTAACCACGAGCATTTAAACAAAAGGACAAACTTTTCATGATGCATTCAGCATGCTAAAATGAGATATAGTTAGATAAGAAAGATTTATTCATTCAAACTACATTACTCCATGGCAGGGTTTCTTGAAATGGACAAAAGGGTAATTACGTATTCTTATAAAATAATGTTTATTTTGTAGATTGAAACAAGTGAAAGCAATACTTTATAGCAATCACGATGTATCTTAAGCTGCGCCGAGTTTTTTTACAGGAATTTTACTACATTGTAAAATCAGCAATTTGTTCGCCGGAAGAGCATTTTTGCCGGGAGTACAAATTGTCGCTGCTGCATATCAATTAAGTAATATAACATGCAAAAATAGATTGAGGCGCATGTAAATAGAAATTCCATAGTAATTCTTCTTATTTCATGTATATGACTCGAGAGAAAAGGTCCGAACAAAAGAAATGTGCGAAAATTTTCAATTACTTTTTCTAGGTCAACCTTAGGTGCTCTGCCAAAAAACGAAGATGGCGAACCCTCACATAAAATCTCTGTAGAGAAATTCAGGGGCAGATAATAGTATGAAAAACGTTATTGCATAGTGTAAAACATAAACCGTTAAATGTGGAACCATTCTGTCTTTAGATTAAAAATAAATACAAAGGCAGAAAATGTTCAAATAATTTATTATCGTTGGAATCACACTCCACAAAAGCATGACAAAGAGTATAACGTTATGTTCAGAAATATGAACATTTATTGTAATTCTAATTTTTTGCTGTCTGCTCTGCTTAAAATATGTACTTATGCATTTTATGCCCAAATAACGTTTGCAAGGATCGTCTTAGTAAATATTATCCTAGCGATTTTGGCAGAAAGAATTACTTTTAAGAGTTTTCCGATAAGGCTTCTTAAAGGCAGTATGACGTATGTTTTATTGATGAACCTAATTAATACTGACGTCCAACTTTGCTCCCTTAAGTTGATACTTTCAATACACAAACACGGGGAGATTCCATGGTAATGATATTTATGGTAAATGATCATGTTTTTTTACTAAAGAAACGCATTAAATGAATAATAAACATTAATATCACATAAACAATCGCCATTTGAGAATTATGAGATTTGTAGTAATAATAAAGTTCGGTTTCAGATAATTCAACCCATCAAATAAACCTAAGGCATTGACATTATGTATAGACTTTAAAATACATCACAGTTCTGAACTATCTGCACATGCATATATATGTCCTGCTGTTGTATTAAACCAGAAAATTCAATTTGGTAGATTGTCTAAGCTGTAAAAATTATTCAAATTGTAGTAAAAATAAACCGTCAAAACTTTAGCAGTAAAACCAAACCAGCCCAATTGACATGAAGTTGATAAAATAATGTTATACAGAATTTG
Source organism: Geukensia granosissima (assembly GCA_032357055.1). NCBI lineage: Eukaryota > Metazoa > Mollusca > Bivalvia > Mytilida > Mytilidae > Geukensia > Geukensia granosissima. The sequence continues at coordinate 11,572 of JAULBM010318403.1, read as the reverse complement.
CAGCATTTGTTTGAATTATAAATCTCTGAAATGAGACTAACTAGATTAATCTTTGGAATATACATAAAGAAAATCAAAATTCACCACATTTATTTAACATTGGTAAATTTGTTATAGAAACGGTGGGTATTGAAAAAGTGTAATGGGACGCTATCAATAGTTTTTTTTTACTGTAACTGGAAAAGGAAGTGTCCAGAAGAAAGAAGTGTATTTTCTTTCTAAGAAGCAAAAGACTGTAGAATCATCAAACACATATCCGACTACTGTCTCCTGCCCGGAAACTTACAAGAATAGTGCCTGCGGTGGAAAATTTCTGCAAGATGACCCGTTAAATGTCTCCAGTGCACAGAACAATTTTGCCATTTTGGTACACCATATTACACCCTTCAAAAATTTTATTATGTCTCGTTACAGTTTATTGAATTTTAATTTTTCAATGTAATTGCAATTGATCTTAAGACAGCAGAAATTTATATAATGCATTTGCATTTTCTCAAAAAAGTAAATCTGGGATTTCTATATATTTACCAAAATTCGAATGACTACTTGTTGACATAAACATGTTCTATGTAATTTTCAGATATATACATGTATGTTTATAAAAAATTCCCCAAAATTAAGGGGCATGGTAGACTTTTACGAAATTTATCAAAATCCAAATGCCTATCAACATGTGAATTTTCATTTAATATTATATGGAAAATATGCCAGAGAGACACGATCCTCATCTTCAATGTGAAAAAAATAAAAATTCGAATGCCAAATGTAACTGCATGTATGAAAATGAAAGATATGGGGTAAATGTCAGAGAAACTGCACTGGACCGCTTTTCTGGATTTGCCTTTATCAGACACGTAAGTGGGCAACCATGGGATGATTTTATGACATAATAAACGCCTATGAGCCAAATATATATTGATAACAACCACGGAATACTACAAATAACAAAGTTCGAAAGATGAAAACCGTATATTTCTAACATTTATCCCACTACCCAAAAATGAATAAGAGCATTAAGAGCACGGAGAATCTTTTTTTACACAAAGCACAAGATATTCCTGAAAGACACGACCCACATGTTGCATACATTTTAAACAAATATTCAAATGGCAAATTGAACTGTGTGACAGGGCAATTTTTTAATATACCTTAATCATACAAGCTAGAGGCCAAAACCTAGCGTGATTAGTCAAACTTTATGAATTTCTAGTTGCATTCATGGACCTAGTCAAATAATCAGTGTATAACTTAATAAACGCCGATAATCCAAATATAAAGATAATAATCAGGGAGTATTGCAAATTTCAATGAAAAGTGCTTTTCTGGATTAATATTCTTTAAAAACTCTTCAGAACCATTCTATAACAAAATTAAAATAAACCAAGGTTATTGATTCGTTTAAGTAATATCGTAAATGAAATATCAATTATTATGTTTCCTTCACCAAAATCAAAAGTCCAATTTTTTTCAGTACATCTACACATTAAACCAACAATTCTTTATAAGAATACCAAAAAGGACGAATCTAATGCAAAATCAGACTCCAACTAGCCCCTTGTTTAGATCCCTGGAATAAAATTAAAAATTTTAATGCTAATTGCACATCTTCGTGCTTTTATTCTATCACGGAAATATAAAATGTCGAATGAATTCGTCACATGCTTTCAATAGGAATGAACCATTTACCAAAATAAAAGTTATGGAAGCATACTGTGTATCTACATGCTAAATGCAACCACTTTACAACAAAGGCAAAAATGTCCCCTCAAAAATGAAGTTCTAATCACATGAATTGAATCGTTCTGGGTCCCTTGTTTCGACCTCTGGACCAGTGTCGAAAATACCAAAGCCTATTGCACATCCACATACCAAACGAAACCATCTATAACAAAATTAAAATAAATAAATATTGTGTTAAACGGACAGATAGAAGGATAGCCGAAAGCAACGACAATATTTCAAGTGTAGAAATAAAATATGTTCTTGAAGTTCATTATTTCGCCACTGAATCAAATTTCATGGGATTAAATAATCAATCGTCACAATATGTAAATGTATTCCTCGAGATTTAAAAAATTACTTTTTCACCTAATTAGGTCAACCGCATGACTTTTGAATTATAAATTTTCCATATTTATTAAGCAATATTCCTGCTTTCGGGTTAACGTTTGGCAGTTAATCCACTACTCGTGCCTTTTCCAAGAATTCGGATTTTTTGCTGTTGTCCTATAAAAAGCCACAACAGACATCATAAAGCCAATGTAGAAATCCTCCCTTCTCAAATGTAACGGTTATATCATGCATTTGCTGACCAATATGGTATAGCTTTATTTAGCTAGATGCAGTGCTGCTTTCCAAACTACAAAAATAATTTGCTATTCTCTGTGTTTGCCTTGATTTTTCAGAACTGTAAAATTTACATCTCTTGCATATATATTCTACTCTGGACTTACAAATTGAAAGGAATTCAAAGATACCAAAGGGGCAAACAGAAATCTTTAAGTCGATAGACAGACAAGACCATGGCCAACAAAATAAAACGAAAAACAAAAATAGAGCGCACAACACTACACTGAAAACTAAAGCTTGAGTTACATGAACCCTACAAAACCAGGGTGAGTTCAGGTGCTTCGGAAAGGTGAACAACTAGTGGCATCCGTCATGTAACTCATTGTAGCAAAACCCAGTGAAAATTCATATATCATGAAATGTTTATGTATAAGCTGATTGATTTATGCCTCTTGTCTAACCCTAAAACATAACCAAATTTATTAATCGTCGATATAAGTAAATTCTCTAACCCTAAGACATTACCGGATGAGAAATTTTGAAGTACGTAAATGACATAACTATTTTGTCTTCAGGGGATAAACAAGACAGTGGCATTCACTATACAATACTTAATTAAAAATAACACAAATACAACATGGAGAACTAAGGCATGAGTAACACACATCCCAATAAAATAAAAACCTGTGGTGAGCTCAGGTGTTCCGGAAGGAAAAGCAACTCCTGCTCTACTAGTGGCACCCGTCATGTTACTCAGTAGTCAAAGCCATCGATGTTAGTCACAACCGATTTAGGAACGGATTTGTATTCATGACAGGCGGAAGATATCCGTTGTCATCTGTGAAATTGACATTTCGTACCGGTCAACCAAATCATGATGGCGACCGAAAAACTTCTGAAGTGATGACTCTAATCTTTCCCTGAGAAACCCTTGGCTCAGTAGCTTTCTTGTAAGCTGAAACCTCTATCAATGAAATCCTGATAGGAAACACAAGCCCTGGAGTACCGTATCAATTGAGAAATATACACTACGTATGCAAGTGCGGCTGGAATGTTGCTACATATGAACGGAAAATGTACAATCGGAAAATCAAAGTCATCTCTCTTATCGTAAGGTTTTGTTCTTAACCCACCCTTACTGTCAATTTCTAGGTGTAAGTCTAGGTAAGAAGCAGACCTTTCTGTTTCTGTAGTATCTTTGATTTCAAGTTCAGTGGGATAGAGGAGATCAACACAGTCACCAAATTTATAGTTATTCAGTGAAAAGTCATCATCTATATATCATAATTTTAAACAAATATTGATATAAAGGACATTTGCAACCAAAATGAAACGAAACGTAAATGAAAAATGAAACATGTCAAAAATTGATTTTTGTTGTGAAGGTCCTTAATTCTTGTTGATTTTCTTCACTGGGCAAAGTATGTAAATCAGCAATGAAACGCAATTTGTATTGATAAAAAGCGTATCCAATTGACCGCGTTCTGGCTTCTAGAATCTTGCAGTTTGTGTTTTCTTCCGCCTTCAATAGAATTTAACTTTCCATATTAACGAAGACATCTATGGTATATTTGAGATTCTTTATCTATTCCCGAAAATAGTGAATCCGTGTCGATTTCTGAACTTGATCTTTGGTCTATGTTTCCAAATATAGCGTCGCCCTGACATGGAACTATAGGAATGGTTAAAGGTAAATACTCAATAGTGAACAAGAAAGTAGGCGTTTATTCTTAAATGGTTTGACCTTTCCTGGTCCTGTAATCTTATCAGCTTTACTTAAACGACGGAATAAGAACTATCCTGTCAGTAAGACGGGTTACGTAAGCCTTGGTATAATAGCCTGGTCAGAGTTCGAAATTGTATTTCGTATTTCGCATAGCAAAGGATGTACAGCGCAACAGCGCTCATTCTTTGGACCGTCGCCGTTTATCAGACGGTGACACTTTCGAATGCAGCAGGTCAGTGATTTTTGATATCGACTATTATATAAACTAAGGATTTAATAAGAGTTTGCAAACTATTTAGTGGATCTATTTACAGTTTGAAAATATAGATGTTAAACAATATTATTTTATTTTGTCTCTATTTGCGTCCAAGGTTACAGATATATTAATGGAAATTAAAACCTCGAGTAGAAACCAAAGCCTTATTGTAAAAGCAATCTATGAAATGTAAGAGAAATAAATTTCACTAGCAAGGATTGACATATTCAATTTGCCAAAAAAGTAACGATAATATAAAAATAGGAGATTTGGCATTATTGTCCACGAGTAAGCTTTTGCCTTTTTTATTTTTATTTGCGTCATTTTTGTGTGATGAGATATAGTTTTGATATACATTAACCAATGATTGAATTTAGTTCATCTGTATAATGTTATTTTTTTGGAACGTCCGAACACGATTTATAAGCTAATTTTTAAAACTGGACATTACCAAATGTCAGGGTGATAATTCATTGAAGTCTTGTGAAAACTGGCACATTCATGCCATAAAGGAGTGGCTTATCTTACAAGATAGTACACCTGTTGTGCTCTCTGGCTGATAACGATATGCTTACTATGACTGATATCAGCAAATTCTGGTTCTTAATAAACAGAAGGTTATATATTAGAACATGCTTCGCTTTGAGAGTTCAAAAAGTACTTCCAATATACCACTCTGCTGTACTATATACCACAAATATCTCATTATAGCTGTTCTATCAAGTGTCCAGCAATAATTGCATGCATCTTATATCATACATAAACAAAATTTTTATTTTTGACAATCGGTGTGAAAAAAGTTATTTAAAATGGGACGTTTAAAAATTACTCCTTGGAACTACCTGCTATAGTTTTGAATTAGATTTAAAATTCAGTGAATAAGGGTGTCAAAACTTTACATTAAAGGCAAATTTTTTAAAGAGATTTATTCTTTATTTTTCTTCCATAAAAGGTGATAAAACTGTAAAGCGTTTATAGATACAGTAATGTACAATGTATTTTAACCTATAGCCAAAATAACCTGATGTGTCTACTACAGTGCATCCAAATATGTTGTCTGTCGTAGATGTTCTGTGTTGATTTTATTTTCAATAAAATCACACTTTAATTAATTTACTTACCATATTTATTTATAAAAAACAAGATAGGATAAAGGTCATCCGTCACTTCTTTGTAATGCAGAAAAAGCCCACACCACTACACCTCCCCACCACTACCACCACTCCTGCCTTATCTGATTGGTTCTGTGTGAAGACAAATGCGTAATAAGACATGCAAGATAGTCAGAACAGTCAAAATCACAAAAAGCCCACATCACCACACATCCCCACCACTACCACCATCAAAATTATACAGTATTTTACAAAAAAAAAATAGTTGATTTTTCAAGTGATAATAAATCATACCCAGTCTGGCCATACCTGTTTGGATCTGAGTGAAGACAAATGCGTAATAAAACATTCGCTACAGTCAGAACTTTCCAGAGTAATTTTACTAAAATAAAAACACGGTGCATAACTCCAACTATAAAAGCATATCTGCTCATCACTTAATTACAAAGCAAATGAATAAATATTGGAAGACGACCAAAAATTGAACAAATAAAAAATTCACTGCTATACAAAATGACAATTCATGTAATGAGTCCCGCAAAAATTAATTGTTGAATCAAATATGCACATGATAAAAAACGTACTTAACATGTAAGAATAAATTGAAAACAACCCGTGCGTATAAAATATAAATTAACTAAATATTATCATTTTTGTTGCAGGTTGTTCAACAAAGGCAGATGTAACGTTTGTTTTAGATTCATCAGATACAGTCGGACAAAGTAACTTTGCAAAACAATTAAACTTTGTAAAAAATACAGTGAACAATTTAGATGTTGGAAGAGACAAAGTACAAATTAGCACTGTGACGTTTAGTTCTGGTGTGCATAATCAATTCTTCTTGAATAATTATGCCACCAAGACAGATATCATGAATGCAATACCAAACATTCAATATCTGCCTGGAAACACCGACACTGCAGACGCTATCAAGTTTGTCACCCAAACATCATTTACACCAAACCATGGCTCAAGAGGAGAGGTTCCACACGTAATGGTCTTGGTCACCAATGGACCATCCCTTACAAAAGATATCACCGAACTTAGAGCAAAGACCGCTAAAGACAACGATATTCTCATCTATACAGTGGGTGTAGGTGGTGGAATAAATAAGGAGGAATTGAAATCCGTGGCTAGTGATCCAGATTCTAGATATTTCCTTACAGCTGACAATTATGAATCTCTTAACAGTATTTCCGAACTTTTAGCCACGAAAATATGCAACGGTAAGTGTTATTATCTTCGATCTCATTCTATACTGATTGCTGTGTAGTTCTTCAGAAACACTGAATAAATTATATAGAATTATTTAAGAAACCTCAAAAAATTTAATACTTTAAGAAGTGATTACCACTGATTTCTTTGTTATTCAAAATATTCGTTGCACTTTCACAAATCCATCTACTATATCTGGAATTAAATGTTAAGGTTTCAACCATTTCTATTTCCAGAAGTTCCAAACAGTCCAACAATACTACCACAGCCAACCGGTAAGTATGCTTATATTTAACAGAGACCGCATCGGTGGTGTAACGGTAAGCGTGCTCGCCTCGAGTGCGGAAGGTCGTGGGTTCTTTCCCCGGCCGGGTCAAACCAAAGACATTAAAATTGGTATTTGCTGCTTCTCCGCTAAGCACGCAGTATTTATGAGTATAAGAGCAAAGACTGGTCGGCCCAGAATCAGAATAATGTGTCTGGGTAAAGTGGCACGTCTTCCCGTGGACTTGTCTATAAAAAACGAGGGATCTATGAACTTTCATTGTGACCTCAAATATTTTTGATATAAAGTCCGGGGTGTGATGCATTAACTAAAATTATAAAAACTATAAAAATGATTTCAATCAATGTATATAAATTCAATTGTTGATTATTCTGCTCAATTTGGGCGCTGTGATTAGCATAATAAAAGTTTGTTTGTTTGTTTGTTGCTTTCGTGAGCTAGCACGTTAAAATCTGGCTCAGTGTGTCGGTCTAATACAAAGCAGGGTTCATTTATCATCACTCATCATTAAAATGCTCTCGTCCTGAAAATGCATGAAATATTTGCCGATAAACGTTAATCACCATTCAATCAACCAATCAATTAATCAATAAATATGTTTAACAGAACATAATTAGAAATCATTAAAAATCGTTTGTAACATTTTTTGAAGCTGTATGAAAAGGTGGTTGGAATAATTGCATTGTATCCAATAAATTTAACTTATGTTTTCAACTCGTAGGATGCTTACAGAAAGCAGATGTTGTCTTTATGGTAGACTCTTCAAGCACTGTGGGTGCTCTTGGTCTGGAGAAAACAGAAAATTTTATCAAAAACATGGTCACAAAATTAAATGTTGGAAAAGATGGAGTTCACGTTGGAGTTGAACAATTTGGTAGCCACCCTTCCGCGGAATTCCCACTTGGAATGTACGACAACAGGTATGACATCCTCAAAGCAATCCATGGCATGCAGTTATTGGGTGGTGGAACAAATACTGGAGATGCTATTGAATTTGCAAAGACAACCATGTTCTCGCCAACAGCTGGTGCCAGATCCAATGTCCCTAGAATCGCCATTATGATAACAGACGGTGGAACCTCTGAAACAGCTGCAGCAGTAAACCAAGCTAATGAAGCAAGGGCAGCTCACATTGGAATTCTTGGAGTTGGTGTTGGTAGTGGTGTCAACACACAGGAACTGAGCAGTTTAGTCGACCAACCATCAGGAAGTCACATGCTGACAGTCAGTAGCTATGACCAGCTTGAGACCATATCTAACCAACTAATGAACTTTGCATGTGGTGGTACGTTAACTTAATATCCTGAAATAAGTTGTGGAGAGCTTTAACATTGAATTTTCGTGGGTGGCGTGGTATTTGTCTGACCTTTTATAACTGTTGTTGCTTCTAGTTTATTTTCCGAGTCAATTTATTCGATATCTTTAGAGGCTGAAAAAAAAAACAGGATAGAAATCATCTTTTCATAAGTAGCAGAGAAATAACATTCAGTACAGCTGATAAAAGTGATTTTCAGAAGTATCAGCAAATTTCAGTATCATCTCAAATTTAATATTCTTGTTTTTTTAGTATCTCTAAAAATGAATGATTAAACTATCTCTAAAAATGAATGATTAAACCGTGATTGTTAATTTTTTTGCATATCATTTCAAACACTTCAAAAGTTTTAGGTGAAAAACAGCAGATATGCAGTCATGTTCCTGGTAACACTTTACATGTAATTCTTTTTACTTTCAGTACAAACAACAATTAACTTCAGTCAGAGTAAGTATTAACTAATTACTTAAAGAATTATTTTGATTTGATTATATATAACCTGTTTAAGTTTTATGGGTTTTTAATAAACCTCGGCGTTACACAAACCAATCCTCATAACACATTTAACCGACATAAACCCGCTTCGCACGCAGCAAATCTATGTTTTCGGGGGATAAATGAAAAACTAGCTGCTGTCTCGAGGAATAAATCAGGAATAATTTACTGTCTCTATCATTTATTTCTAAAAGTTTATAGTTGATAAAAGGCTTGCCTTTTCTTTAAGTGCTGTATGGAGGAAATAAAGCGTATCCCCGGTGGTGTTGGTTGTATGCTAAAAAATCTCTTTTATGGAATATGTGTTGAGAAAAATAGTCAGTTCCTTTTCTCATATCAGTTTATCTGAATGTTGGATATTTAACTACATATCGTTTTTTTTACGCCCGGCTTCTAAAGAACAAAAAAAAAAAAAAAAACAAACAAAACAAGAAAACAAAACAAAAAATCACCGATTAAACCAACTTTGTATTGTTCCGTTCATATAGGCGTATTAACCACAAAAAAAATACTAGTAATATAAATTATTAAAAAAATTATATATTTTATTTTTGAACAAAAACGACATTTACAGTTTTCACTGGGTCAAGGCTATTCAACCCTATTGCCAACCTAAATGACAGGTAAATACAGACAAAAATGTTTTGTTCGCATAATTTTGACTAATTATGTGGAATGGATTGCTCCTTTTCCGGTATTTATTCCATATCTTGTATTTTTCATAATAAATTTTATACGTACTATAAAACAGGCATGTCATCAAACCGTATTAAAAGGGTATAACTATACTTTTGACAGTTATAAATATGTCTGAAAATGCATGAAAGCTAATTCAAAACGTTATTTTACATCTTGTGAACTTGAATGCATATGGTTAGTATAGAAATGACCAATGATTCCACTGATCTGACTATAAGAGTTTTTTAATCCTAGTCTAATCGTAGATTACACGCCGAGTTTCGCTGGAATTATATCTTCTTTTGAACTTAACATTTACAGACCAGGCCCATTGTACAGACAAGATAAGCAATTGTCATGAATACGGATCCAAAGTTTGTGGGGACTACAAACAGTGGGCATCTGACAACTGCAAAGCCTTTTGTGGAATCTGCCAGTGTAAGTAACAATTTTATCTACGACACGGAGTTTTGGTAGGCGTGTTCCGTCAACAGCTTCAAATGTTATTTTAAAATTCAAGTTTCCTGTCCGCAAAAAATACAAACTTTGTGATCTTATAACACAGTTTGTCTGTTTTTCAGTTCCTCAAACTAAAAAAAAGGTTTGAAATGCAGACAGTGTATGACAAAATATAGTCCCGGTGATCAGGCACTAGTGTTTGTCGCTGTGAACATACTGCTGTACTTACTGTCAGCGCAGTTCACTCCAGAAATCGGCTTTTTTCAATTTAATCATATTTCAAAATGTAATAGATTGACCAATGCTTAATAAAAATATCAGACTTACTTAGTCGTTGATAAATTATCTATAGCTGTTTAAATTTATTCAATGGTTTCTTCAAATCTGGGTAAGTTGCATCGTCTATGGGATTTTGCATGGTAAAGGGAGATAACTCACTTTGGCGGGTTTTCTTGAATTAGCTATTTATAGCACCTTTCAGATCAAAAGTTCAAATTTTTGGTTGTTTTATCATCAGATAAATATAATTCACAGTTTAACACCATATATATGGTTAAACAATCATATTTTAGGAAATTTGATTTTTAATACACTCAAAATTTACTATAGAAATTTCCCCATTCAAACCACTTTTTCATCAATAGTAAAAAATCTCTTAGTGAAGAAGAAAATATTTTGCCCTAAAAATGACGACATACCTAGATACATTTTCAGTGAAAAGTATGCCATTCAAATCCCATTTTAAAATCTTCAAAATTTTAAAAAGGCAATTTTCGAAGTGAGCTGCGCTGACAGTAAGATCTTTTGTAAATCTGGCAGCCATAAATAAAACTTATTTACAATTGGTATATTGAAAGAATATCTCAGAAATTGATAATCTTACATGAAACATCTTCACTTATCATGGTTATGATACTTGAAAATTATAAAGATGTCTGATATTATCCTGCAATTAACTATTTTATTATGCAAACATAGCAAAGTGATATTGGTCTAGTAGCATAATTGTCTCCTGTTATCTCAATGCATTATGAATGACAGAATATTAGATTTAGAAACCAGCTGAATGGTGTCTTCAAATACATCTGCCTTCTCAAGAAAAGTAGAAATGATGAAATGATTCAACAATTTTAGAAAGAAAATCGTTGATTTATTTACCTTTTAAGAATTGCAGGATAAAAACAATACATGTACATTGCTGGGAAATATCAAATTCATTTGTACTTTGTGAAATGATTAAAAGCTCTCGATTAAGCCTCCCAACATGTGACCTGTTTCTAAAGCTCATAGAAATAAATTTAATATTTTCCGGCAATGTACATGTATTGTATATTGATCCTTAATGGATAAAAAGTTTAATGTTTTCAGTCATTATCTTTTGTGTCCATATATCTTGTAATCACAGGTCAATGATGAGAAACAGTTAAACATGTTATAGATATGCAGATTAGAAGGTTGTTTAGCTCAGCCCATTACAAGGGCAGATAATTCAATTTGAAAAACTGGGATAGGGGAGAGAATCCTTTGCTCACAGTATGTCATGTATGTCTTGTTTGTATTTGTAGATTGATGGATGATCAGATGTTAGAAATTTGTGGTGGGATGACTGCTCACAAGTAAGTGAATATGAACTGTCCGTTCCGAAAATCTTACGTCTATGATTCCTGTGGTTTTCATTTGATTGGACAAGAATTCAATAGTAAAAAGTACTAAGTAGTTTGAAATGGCTGAAAACCAAAGG
>JAULBM010318392.1:0-13689 GCA_032357055.1 Geukensia granosissima | reverse complement strand
GAACACCTTCTGCACAACAGTTCTTTCCATAAACAATACCAAAAGGCGGGGGACCTTGAGCGCTGCTCTATTTTTTCTTTGTTTTCCCCATGAAAAAGTCAACTTAATAGGCTACAAGCGTCATGACGTATCTCTTATTGAGATACAGGGGGTCCAAAAGTGGCCAAGCCCTAATTTTTGAAACTTTTTTTATTTCTCATCCCATTTTGATGGGGTTTTTGCAAATGATTCCTTATGAAAAATGCAATTAAAGTTACTCAAGAATTTTTTTTGTATAATTTACCATTATTTGTATAAAAGGGGTCAAAGGGTTAAAAAAATGTGATTTTGCAGGAGATGAGAAATTTTTAATTTCAATCTGATTTTGATGGTTTTTTGCATTTGATTCCTCACAATGAGAGCTTTCAGTAGTAAGTCATGGATTTTCTCTATTGTTTACTTTTTTAGAGCTAAAAGGGGTCAAAGTAATGGGGGCAAAATTCAGTCTTGTATAATATGGAAAAATATTATTTTTATTCCCATCTTGATGGGTTTTTTCCAAATGATTCCTCATGAAAAATGCCAAAAAGTTACTCCAGGCATTTCTTTTGTAAAATTTACCATGTTTTGTATAAAAGGGGTCAAAGGGTTAAAGAAATGTGATTTTGCAGAAGATAAGAATTATATCTTACTGTTTTGGAGGTAGAAGCAGTCAAAGTGGGGGTTGGGGAGGGGGGATGAAATTCAATTTCAAATGATGTGGGAAAATTTAATTTTCATCTGATTTTGATGGGGTTTTTTTCCAAATGATCCCTATGAAAAATTTAACAATAGTGACATCAGTTTTGAGCATAATACCAGCCAAAATGATCACTTATCCAGTCATATTACTCTGTCCAGCACTTTATTGTGTCCAACAAAATACTGTACCCACACTAACCCAAAGGTTCATTTGTTCACATTTCACAGGTCAACATGCTGCGGCTTGAGAAGCACTTGATTTAATACCTTGCATTTAAAATATGCTCAAGCTAATTTTATTAATGTCCTTGCAAGCAGCATGACGTTTTTGTGATTTCAACAAATCATTTTCTTAAGTTTATCTGATCTGTCATTTTATTATGTTTTTGTCTGGCAGGTTTAAACATATGTTCTATACTGTTTTTTTAATCTGTCATTTAATGGTTTTTAGTCTGTCCTTCATTTCTTGTCAGATTTTTTTTAATTTGAATTGAAGTTTTTTACCATCAGTACATCAATTGTATTCAATATTAAATAAGAAAAATTAGTTAGGGAAACAAATTTTAACAGGCCTTGTTCTGATACCCCAAATCATATTTCTTTTTTGGGGCAAATAACAATTTTTTGCATTTTCATTAACACTTATCCCCAAGTTTTCTTATTAATATGAAGATTTTTATGCATTTACATTAATTCTTATCCCCAGGTTTTCAAATTTACATAATTTGATACCAACTAATTTTACACTTATATTTAACTCTCATACCTTGCATTTAAAATTTGCTCAAGCTATTTTGTTGCTCACTTTTCATATCTTTTAATGTTTTCTTCCAAATGTTGTATATCTCAGTATTTTAGAAAATATAATTCTAAGAATTTTGTGGGTTTTTTTTTTTTTTCTCGTCTATGTCTTTTAGTTGCGTAAAGCAAGACAGTTGTTATTTGGCTGCAGCGGCAACATTATCTTTAAGCTTTATATCCCTGTAACTGTTTGACCCAGGTTAACCAAATTTTATATGACGATAGTTCACGATACAAACTTGCTGACCATTCATACGTCTTTTGACCTTTACCTCATTTTCATGGTTAAAAAACTTTTGGGAAAAAATTGAAAATCTGCTACAAGATTATACTTTCAAATCCATGTCTAAACAACTGTTATACCTAGACCCAACTTATTTAGTCTGTTTATAGATCTTGGTGAGTACTTTCCAGTGTGCTATATGTCATCTGACCTTGACCTCATTTCATGGTTGAGTGACTGCAATTTTTTACACTAAAGTCTATTTCTCAACAACTGTCATAACTAGCCTAATTATAATAAGTCTGTAGTTAGATCTTGGTGGGTACTTTTCATTTTTTTAATGCCTTTTGATTATGGCCTCATTTTTGTAAACAACTTTTCACATTAAAATCAATTTCTCAACAACTGTTATATCTAGACCCACCATATTTGGTCTGTAGTTAGATTATTACAAGTACTTGCGAGTCTGATATATGTAATCTGATCTTGACCTTATTTTCATGGTTAAGTGACTGCAGTTTTTTTACGCTTAAGTCCATTTCTCACAACTGTCATACAAAGACTCATTATATTTAGTCTGTAGTAAGATCTTGGTGGGTACTTGTCTATGCCATTTGTGCTCGACCTTGTTTCCATGGATGAATAACATTGTCAATTTTGCGACAAATGTTTTCTCATTCAATTCCATTTCTCAACAACTGTAGTAGCTAGGTCCACTATATTTTGTCCCTAGTTAGATCTTGGATAGTACTTGCCAGTCGCTATACATGTATATAAATGACATCTGACCTTGATCACAAAGGTGAATGACTTGAAATTTTTTTACACTCTGGTCCAACAACAGTTATTCCTAGACACACCATATTTGGTCTGTATTTAGACCAAGTAAGTTACAATTCATGATAATTATTGTTTAGGGCAATATGTGTCCCATTGCCCTAATTGACTTGTCAACTTTTTGTTTTGCCTCAGTCCACATTAGTTAGTCAGCTTTTCAAATTTGCAGGTGATATATTTCTCTGTTCTTTTTGGATGAAAAAATTGTTTTTCATTTTTATAGTGGAGAAGGTACAAAAAATGAAATGAAACAAGAAGATATTAATTCAGTTTGTTTCATTTGAATTGTAGATAAGTAAATTTGACAATGGCATTGTATCATATATTAAGTCCGAATATTTCTTTCTGTTTTAAAAATGTAGAATTTTCATTGTTTTGCATGAAAAAGATATTGGTGTGGTAATCAAAGCTTTGAAGATATCTTTAAATAACTTTGTTTTTACAGATTTCTTAGGAATTTTATTATTTTGCATCACTTTCATTGTTATCTTAATGTTTTAAACTTAATTTTGTAGCAAAAAAGAAATTGTCTCTTGCAATACAAAGATTTTACTCTGCAGAAATTTAGGTGGACCTTAGAAAAGGGATATAAGTCTTTATAAAACTTCATTCAGACGAAAGACTACTGTCGGCGCAGTTCACTTCAGAAATCGGATTTTTCAATTTTATTATATTTCAACCTGTTTTGGATTGAGCCATGCTTAAATAAAAATATCAATCTTAATTAGTTGTTAATAAATAATCAGTAGTTGTGCACAATTATTCAATGGTTTCTTCAAATCTTGGTAAGTTGCATTGTCTATGTGATTTTGCATGAAGAAGGGAGATAACTAACTTTGGCGGGTTTTCTTTAATTAGCTATTAATAGCCTCTTTCAGGCCTTTTGGGATTTTTGGACTATCCATGTCACTGGTTATCTAAGATTAATCTTCCTTTGAATATCCTACATACCGTAACTTAATATGAAAAAAAACAACAAAATGTTAATTTTATTTTTATTATGATGCTGTAGATTTAGCAAAAATGAAAATTATGTTGACAGACATTTATAAGAAAAAAAAAAAAAACATGACTTTTTTATAGTTCAAGGAAGAAATTTCTTCTGTCAAATTTTCAATAAAATATTGCATTATAATCAAATGTAAAATTTTGGAGTTATTGCCTGGAAATCTTATGTGTACAAAAAATGTCAGCTTTTTACACTGTGACCTTGACCCTTCAAATGTCCAGCTTTTTCTGAAATGATCCTAGGTCCTATTTAAGTATTGCAGTCACAGAAGCTGTTCAAATTATGAAATCTTTATCTCAGACTCCCTTAAACAGGAATCCAATCATTAAGGTTTTTGTTATTTTTTTTATTGCAGCCTGGACCATCACACAAGAAAGGGGGATCACATTGGGGACAAGCAAAACAGGCTGCTGAATCAAAGAAGAAGCGATCACGTGACAAGGAAAAGTCAAGTGACAAAGGTCATAGACGGGGTCGACATCGTGATAGGTCTGATGTATATGCTGTAGAGTACTATGATAATCCTGTCTTACCTCCTGCCCACCACAGAAGTATGGAAGACATGACGATGCAATACATGGGTTATCCCCCATTTGTAAGGACATATGAACCAATGAGAACCCCTTATGCTTATCCTCAACCAGACGTTCCATGGCATGAAGTTAGATGTTCCCGTGACTACTTTTGATACTCATAATTGTTAGCATTTATTTTTGCAATCTCCGAAACAGAGAGTATAGTACTTCCTTCCTCAGACATAAACATCTCTACCATATATGTTCCAACATTGCTTGCCTTGATTGTGACGTCAAAATAGTTTTGACGTCAAGAAATTATTGCGTCACAAGCAGGTATGACCGCCATGAGAGGAATCCCACAAAATGGTGTAATCACGTATGGCAGAGTCAACTACTGGAGGTTTTACTGGAAGCTAGGAGACTCTGTTTCGGAGATTGTTATTTTTGTTATTACCATGTCTTTCAGGATGAAGACAGAGGTGCTCTAAGTGGCAGAATTTTATATGAATGTAATATCAATTGTTACAATTTTGTATTTGCGACATATTGTATATTCTAGACAGTGGCTGGCCTACTCGTTTGTAGTACTAAAATGCAGTTTATTTTATGATACCAAGTTTTCAGTTTTTTACAGTTGAAGTTTTTCTTATATTTTACAGATGAGAGCTTAATGAGTATAATTGATGAAATGACATTTTTTTTTATTAAGTTGATATTTTTCAACAATACATACCCCATTATGCTTTTGTGGATCATAACAAAATAAAATTGCGTCAAACTGGGATATTTTTCAAAGAAATGCTTTTAAATTTGATGCAAAATGCGTTAACTTAAATTTTGGTGCAAATATGGGATTCATTCTAATGTAAATAAAAACTAAAAACTCTGAAAAAGCTGTTTTAATTTTTTTCTAGTTAAAGAATTCACCATTAAAATACAATTTTACATTAGTGCAAATAGAATAGCTGCAGTTGCAATATTCCATCGCATTCCAATTGTTTCCATATTTTGCATCACAATCTGAATAAAATCTGATCATGTTTGTATTATTCACTATGTTTGTTCTTAAACAAAGATCTGACATCACTTTAATCCTTCAGTTCTGATTAACTTTTCAACTCTCTCTGGATTTATCATATAGTAGCTTTCAACAATATGGAAGTAGAAATCTCATTAGCTGACATAAAAGGTCATTAGAATGGAAAGAAAAATTAGGAGTAGTCATGTCTTTGTTTGAGTACACTTGGAATTTTTTTTACAAAAATCTCATATTTATATGATAGTACATATCAAAGCCATGTCAGTGATATTTGTTGTGAATGAAAAATATGTAATGTATTCCTCATACTAAGCACCAAGGGCACTTCAAAATTCAAAACCAGGGACCCTTATTAAGGGGGTACCCAACGCCATAACATAAAAAAAAAATTCCACTCGTTTAATTTTCTTAATATTAATACAGAGTTGTTTCCCTTAGATGTTGGGTACCCCCTTAAATCAGTAATATCCAGAATTCTTATCAAGTCTGTTCAAAACAGTTTAGTATAGACCAAACAAATAATTTTCGTTGTCCTTTCCTACATGTTTTGATCCTTGGATATATTATTGATATTTGCTATAAGATATCAAACAAAATTAAGGGGAGGGTAGGGCAAGGTGATCTTTTAATAGCGTGACTTAAAGGGGCACATAAGATTTAAAATTAAGATGAAGTGGCACATATAGGTCTTTAATATGAGGAATGTGGCATTTTTTATAGTTTTGTTTAATTTGTATTGTAACCCATGACATACATGTATAAGATTTGTTTTGTGTATAACCCTCAGGGATATCATTTTGTCTCGTATCAAATCAAACTGAAATCCAAAATGAACATTATATGTGCTGATAAATGATATTCCAAACAAATGAAGTGTAATTCTGATCAGATGTCTCATCCATTCTGATTAAAACCATATTCTCATCTTGCTCCTGTTTACTGATGTGAGAATCTGAAGAAAGGCTGAAATAATCCCTTTATGAATGACCTAGGATCAATGGCTAGATTAACCAATCATTTTGTTGTAATTACTTCCAAGATCCTATAAGCTGCAAAATGATTCGCCAGTCTACTCATTGACCCCTAGGTCATTCCCACTGGGATGTCTTCAGTCTTTCTTCAGATTCTTGTGCTGGAACATATCAGTATACGAGAGGACAATGAGACCATGATTTTAATCGGATTGAAGTCTAATCATGAAGTATTTATTCTTATTGAACTGGATTCATCAAACATAAGGTATATGTTCCAGATTACAAATTTTTATGCTTCCACAGATTACAGGTGAGAGAGATTCATTTAGTATTTATAAAAAGCGATACTTAAAATTATGGACCATGATAATTTCTGGGTTTGTTTTCTTTTGCATCTTTGTCTGCATCTTTGTCTGCATCAGTTTATACATTTTTTATGCTCTGTACTTAAGACGACAGCAGCATGAAGTTCTATCCCCATTCTTAGGTCCATTTATTTCCATTAAAGATTTTTAGGCTTGTGAATGTAGGAATGATATTTGGTCTGAAGCAGGGTAAGATGTTCAGCATCTCCGTTTTCCAGGTCCGCCAAATCTCTATTTGTTGTTTCCAAGACGAGGGCATCTGTGTCCCTTGTACATTTTCTCTGTTACTTATGTACTTTTTTGGTTCAAAAGATGAAATTTTTTAATTTTTAAAAATATTTGAGAAATCCATCTCTTTAGAAAAAAAAAATTGAAATATATTATTAAACACTTAGGCATTAGTTCATGTGCAAAATTTTTTAATTAATCATATTTTTGTATTTCAATAATATAATCAAAATATTTATATAACATTAAGAATGCTTAATAGCTTTACAGAAAAAATTGACCCCCAAAATTTTTAGCATCCCCATGCATTTCTAATATTTAAAAAATCTGAATTTTGTACAAATTTAATTTTTTGCTTCCTAATTCCTATATCCAATAAAATAATTTTGTGCTTACTATTGTATAACTAAGATTTTATGTTATGTATTTTCATATTGTTTTTGCTCAGTAATGTCTCCATGTGAAATTTACGTCTCATTTTCAAAATCAAAATATCATACATTACTTGTATGTATTTATAATATATACATGTATATATATATATTTAAATTCATATTAAAAATTAAATTGTCTGTTAATTGCATTATTTTTATCCCTTTGTTTTGTTAGGCTGATGTGACTTTTACTAAAACTCTGAAGCACTAAAAATAGGGAAAGTGTTTGGGAGTATTACACTTAGTACAGTCAACTCCACTTAATAGCATACCTGTAATAAGCATATTCCTCTTTATTGCATACAATTCTGTAGCACAAAATCATTTACTTTATGTCACTATGTTATTTATTCCTGATAATATTATATTGACTCTTAATTGCATAATTTCATTTTCAAATCAAGACACTATTTGTTAAAATTTTAACACAGGAGTATAAAGTTTTGAGAAAATCACCTAATTGAAAACATGAAACCAGAACATGTCAAATTAATTAATAAGACTGTATAAACAGGCTTTAATCCCTTTGTTTATATAGTAATTAACTCATTAATGAATAATAATTGATATAAAACAAGTTAATTGGCTTGTTTTTAGTTCAAAACTAGATATTCCTGTTAAATGCATATTCCTGTTTATTGCATAATTTTTCCTGGCAAATAGGGTTTGCAATTAAGGGGAATCCACTGTAGTTGTCCCTGCCATCGGACTTGGGATTGTTTGGACTTGTGTGCTTCTTTTGCTATGATTGGATAATTGACTTCTAATATTTCAATTCTTATTCTACTGGTGAGAGGTTACTTCTTGAAATTTACATATAGCAGACCCAAAATTTTCCTGTATTTATTCAACATTAGTTACTATGTATTGTTACCTTATATAGTAATAGGAGATGAGGCATGATTGTCCATGAGACAGACATCCACCAAATAACAGCAGATTTTAAACTTCTACAGGTCCCATTACTGCATTCAATAATGAACTGGAATCCATACCATTACAGGAGCTGTAGACGGTCCCAAAAATACAAATGTGAATCTATTGATAAAGCATGTGTAAAGTTCACTTAGAGCTAAATTTTTGTAATCCATGACAGTGAACAGCTGCCACCATACTTATTATAAAATTCTGGTGTAAATAAAACTGAAATTTGCTGCTAGTAACATCTATATTTTTACAGATGGATGATTAACAGAAAAACGACAGAACGAATTGGAACTTTAAAAGATAAATGTTTTGATGACTCCAAAATAGAATGACAAACCAGGCTGTTTTTAACTTACCTGGACAATAGTTGTTAAATATTAATATCATTACTTATTATTTTCTGGGTGTTTTACAGCTTGTGGTAGGGTTTGAAAATGTGTCCATTATTGAAGGTCTTAGGTAAACCTCAGGTTTGTAATTTTCATGTTTTGAATAGCTGTCTCATATATAGACAATCCTACCATATATTCTAATATCTTTTCACAAGTTATTTTAAGTTCCCAAACATCTTTAAAGGTAAAATTGAAAGAATACCTGCAATATCTTTGAGAAGAGGTATTTTAAAATAGAAAGTTACCTCATGTCCTCATATTTGAAGGACAAAATACTGCTTCCAGAGGAAAATTATTTTTCTGTATTGGGCCAACTCAGAAACATCAATGAAACGTCTATTCTAAATGGAACCCAACCTTGCATGAAGCATCTGAAGCAATAACTGTTTTAAGGTTAATCTTTTATCTCACCATGCCAACATGTAGGGCCATGTGCGCTTTTCTATTAATTTGCATCAATTATCTACTGTTAATTTCCATATTTCACTTTTGTCTGAAATTGCTGGTCTGATTGAAATTTAACTAGGCAGGGAGCTAATTGAATTACAATTTGTGGATTTTTACTTTTAGAACATTTGAAAGGCATGACATGATCTACCATAGTTTACCATATGGCCCTTTTGGAAAAGTTACTTAAGGCATTATCTTCTTTTACAACTTTGCCAATAGCAACAGAACTTGACAGAAATGCTGTCTTGGTGGTTTTCTATCAGAATTAAATAGTTTTTTCTCATATAATTCAAACATGACAGCAAGAGACAGCAAATTCTTTTGATTGACTGAAAATTCTTGTTAGAAACGTCTGTGGAATTAAATATTAATGTAGTAATGATTAATAGGTGACCCTCTACCAAACTCGAGAATCATTTTCTGAGTGGGTATTCAAAATGGCCACCATGACCCAAAATTGGGCAGGATTGTTATCTAGATGGGATTTCACCAATTTTTTATGGCAAATCGAAACACAATGGTCAGAAAAAACAATGTGTTATGACAATAGTTGAACTGTATTGAATGGTCCTTTACTAATTTTTTAATTGTTTGAAGAACTGACATTCATGATAGCCACCACACCCAGACATTGTTTACTGTATGACCCAATGGAAAATTTCTTACTGAAGATCATGCGAATTCTAAATAAATTAAGGTGGAAGGTTTCTTTAGAGGATATCTTTTAAGAATATCCGAGTTGTCATCTGCCAGACATTTCTTTGTTCAACATGAGACTTTCGAAAAAACGGAGAAATGGAAACAGCAAAAGTGATCAGAAAGACTAGTCCAACGTTCAATCATGTTCTTGATGTTTCTGTCATCTGCTTATACTTCAGAACAGTTTTAAAAACCAAACACTCGGCACATCGTGGTTTTTAATTCAAAGTCAAAAGTACTTTAAACTGGCGATTTCATTTAACCTTTTGATTATTTACCTGGACATGTGTTTCTTTCAATTTGAATATGAAAAGCCAGGTGAAAAGTTAAGGCTCTTAAATTTTTGTGACTTACTCATTGATGGTAATGACCAGAAAAATATCATTAAGTGTCATGGACAACTTTTTAATTACTTGACTATTTTCAATAAAATTTTCTGTCCAGATATGTATTCATTCATATATATCATAATTGCAATCAAATTTGCAGTCGAGTTAAAAATGTATTTTTAAAGAATTTATTTCCCTATTTTCACAGTGATCAAACGGACTATACACTACAGGTTCAACGAAGTCAACATTACTTGGTGTGCTTATTTATTCTTTAGAAGGTGCACATGCAAGTGTGCTGTATATTTCAGAAGTCCATGACATCTTTGATGGTATGTTGTCTAAGGTATGGGGATAAGGTGGACTTCTTAAGGAATATATTTACGATAAAACAGTATTCGTAAATTATTAGAATCAACATTTTTATATTACTAGTCAAGACATATTTGTGTCCTTACTTTTTTCCCTTTCATTGTCCATTTGCGCATCCTAGCAATGTTACTTCCCGCAAGAATTAGCCATGTGCACTTTCACTTGAAGACTTATTGTGCTGTAATTGATAGCAAATCTGCTTATCAAGGAACAAGAAGTAATATCGCGTACACAAAACGAAATTTGCCACAACAAAAAGAATCTGTATTGAAAAATGCTACAAATAATGGCTAAATTAAATATAGCCTGTAATATTTTAAAAACGACTAAAGTAGACTGACATCTTTTAAAATAACGGCATAAATAGCATCTTAATGTTAGAAATAATGACTAAGGTAGTCTTTGACATCCTAAAAATAATCGTTAAAGTGGCATCTTACATTTTAGAAATAATGGCTAAGGCAGACTCTGAAATCTTAAATAATGACTAAGGCTACCTTCTGACATCTTAAAAATAATGGCTATTATTATACCTCTCTCTCTATATATGCCTTTTTGATTGGTACCGTCTTTTAACAAATCTGCGAAGTATTACACAACAACCCTAAAAATTTATAGTGCGAGTTGTATAATATACCACAAGTAATCGACAACCCAAAAAATTTTCTCGCTAGGCGGGGACAACAAGTTGTATACTTAAGTATGTTTTGGGGACAACAAGTTGTATACTTAAGTACATGTATGTTTTACTGAGCTGAGTCTCTCACTTTTTATTAAATTAAGAAAAACCCCTTGGAGGAATCTTCATAGCTCTTATAGAAAGCAACAATGAAAAAGTTACGGTAACTTTTGTTATTTCGAAATTTTTATACATGTTCTTACTTTTCTCCACTCATATGGAAAATTGGAAAATTTTGTCGTTTTTCATTACAACAATTTTTGCTCGCAGGATTTGTGAATTTTAGAAAATGTAAAATATTATAATAGGTTTTATGTCTATTGGCATATGTATACGTAGTGCCAGAAAAAAATAAGCTTGGCGGTATCAGAAATGCAAGAATTTAGACGTTTCAGAACTATAATTTTTCACAAAAACCAGCAATTTTCACATGAGCAAAAGACAAACAACGACACCTGTGATATTTCGAACCCTAATTTCTGTTGCCGGTAAAATAGTTAAATCTCATTCTAAATTTTCTTTTTGGATTTTATTATTGATTTAAGAAGTAAAAGACAAAACGTGAGAGACTCAGTTCAGTGAAACATACTTTAGTATTGTAACCCTTTAACACCCAAAACATTTAAGTTAAGGGACGACAACTATTTTTTGTAAATTAATTTGTACGATTACCTCAAACAATTATGGCCATTTTAATCGATGGACATCCTAATCTTTCCCTCGGACAAGGCCTTGAAAAACAACTAGAATAAATTGACGGTTTGAATGTCCAACTCCTGTGAAGCAGTAGCCTTTGACAGCTTAAAAATAGTGGCTAAAGTAGCCTCAGACATCTTATAAATAATGGCTGAACTCCGACATCTTTACAATAATGGCGAGGGTAGACTCTGACATCTTTAAATAATGGCTACGATAGCCTCTGACATCTTAGAAACAATGGCATGCAAAAGTATCCTTTTTAATCTTAAAATTAGTTGCAAATGTATCCTCTTACACATTAAAAATAATGGCTAAGGTAGACTGAGATTTTAATTACAAATGCTTAAGCTAGTAGGATGACTAAGGTAGCCTCTAATATCTTTAAAAAATAGCGACTAAGGTAGACTCTGAAATCCGAAATAAAGACTACGGTGGTCTCTGACGTCTCCAAAATATACCGGCTAAGACATATCCGAGTTTTAACGGCTAATTAAGGTAACCTTGGATATCTCTAGTTATAGAGGCCAAGGTAGCCCCTGACATCCAAAATAATGACTACGGTGGTCTCTGACATCTCCAAAATATACCGGCTAAGGTAGTCGCTGACGTTCCTTTGTTTTAATGGCCAAGATAGCCTCTGATATCTCCAAGTTATAAAGGGATTAGTAGTCTCTGATATCTCCAAATTATATCGGCGAAGGTAGCCTCTGATATCTCTAGTTATAACAGTCAAGGTAGTCCCTGACATTTTTAGGATATAACGCCCGGGGCTTCTTCTGATATATCCACGATATAAAGTAGCTCCTGATATCTGCAAGTTATATCGGCCAAGATAGCCCATGGCATCTGCAAAATAATCCGACCAAGAGGGCCTCTGATATCTTCAAGTTATAACGGCTAAGGTAGCCTTTGATATTTCCACGATAAAAGGCCCAAGGTAGACTCTGATATTTTCACAATAAAAGATTAAGGTAGCCAAGAATATTTTTGGTTATGACAGTCAAGGTAACACCGGACTTCTGCGAGTTTTAACGGCTAAGGTAGCCTCCGATATCTCCAAGATAAAACGGCTAATGTAGCCTCGGATATCTCTAGTTTGAACGGCCAAGGTAACCCCTGAAATCTTCAAGATAAACCAGTTAAGTTATCCTTTGAAGTTAAACAGGCAAAGTTATCCTTTGAAATCTCCAAGATATAACGGCTAAGAAGCCCTGGATATCTCTAGTTATAACGACCAAGGTAGCCCCTGACATCTTCAAGGTAAAACCGGCTAAGTTAGCTTCTGATATCTCAAACTTAATGATAGCTAAGATAGATCCTGACAGTAATTTTACTTTCTGTTGAGATAGACTCTTTAGCGAATATTTTTGTCTATCACCTGATTTTATCATCTGAAAATCTACTTTCCAAACACGTCCTTTCATACTATTTAATTGTAACTATTGAGTGTATATTCTTTTGTACTTATTCTAACCAGATATATCTTGTGCGGATTGTAGCTTCTAATGATAGTTTCTTTTGTACTGATTGTAACTACTGATACTATGTCCTAAACCAAACTACTGGTAATGAAGATTTCATGTCCTTATCTTAAGTGAGGGTGGTACAGGGGAGTACCGCACACGGACGAATGAGAAATAAAATGTCATTTCACGAGGATCTAAAAATTATAATTTGGCTTTCACGTTGCATTTTGATCAAGACACGCGAATCAAGACATATAACGACTCTTTAGGACAACACGTGAAAAAAGTCGATAACAACATTGCACAAAAATAACCCTGTACCACCCTCTTAAATACTGACAGTCTCTTTTCTTGATTGTAATCGGTGTCAGACGATTGTTCTGACTGTATTACCCATTGATGGCGGCCGGGGTATAGAAATAGATCGTTCGGTTTCTCCGCCTGCATGTAGAATCCCTGCTTAAGGGGCGTCCGTTAGTTTGAGCGGAATGTATAAATACTCGAACTCCCCTTCTCAAAGGTTGTGCC
>JAULBM010318381.1:0-13690 GCA_032357055.1 Geukensia granosissima | reverse complement strand
TTGATGAACAATGTTATCCGAATGGCCATTGATGTCATATCTATGTTTATTCATGCGGGTATGTAACTCTCCTTTCGAAAGAAACCATGGTTAGTCATTCCGTATCTGCTTAGGACCAAATATTTCTGTAAATGACTGTCAAGTGTTGTATGACTGTAAAAGATGTCACAGTCACACATTTTGTCCATGACAGTTAAAAATTCCAATCACAACCTTTTTGTAAACTGTCTCAAACTTATTTTGGCCGACACTTATAGATTTTGACTGTGTCAACCCTTAATTCGCTGGTGACAGATATAATATGATCATGACAGCTTTAACTGAGTTTAAACAAACATAACTTGTGACTGTGTTAGCCCTTACCTGTGTTGTGATGAACACAATTTGTCCACTACAACCTTAGATGCGTTTCAACAAAGATATTTTGCATGTGACAGTCCTTACCTGGGTTGTGATGGACATAATTTGACCAATACAACCTTTGTTGCGTTTTATATAGTAAATTTTAACTGTGACAGTACTTTATTACTGTAGTGGAGAAAAAATATCTATGACAGTCATTTAATAGGGTTTTGGCAGCCAGATATTTACTGTGGCAACATCTCTTCTTTAAACATATGGTTTACAATTGAATATTATATATTATGAAATTTTATTCACGCTTTCAAAAAAGGTTACAGTTCTTTAAAAAATTTGAAATGTTTTGTTTTTTTTTAAATTACAATACAAAAAAAACAAAAACAAATATATTTAATTGTTTTAGCAACGGCAAGTGATCTTGTTTTATCATACTTCACGGATATATACTTGCTTCTCAAGCCATCATTTCTCTAAAAATTAATAATCTGTTATAACTTCATTTTGCGTACAGGATGCGTGGATTTTAATTTCAAATCGTGCGACTCATCCTTGCGAAATCATACCAGTCCTGTTTACTCTCACTTTAAATTCGTCCTCCCAAACTGGGACTGTGTCCAACTTACTCGAATTACTACTGGCGAATGAATATATCTCGCATGGTGCCCAATCTCGTTTTTAGCAGTTTTCTCCTCAACGAAAAATATTTTCAAAATAAAAAAACAATGATTTCGCAAGTCCAATTGAGAAGGTTATGGTTATCGCAAGCCCGCAGAAAAATCAGTAGTTGTTCGCAGCGTTTTATTTCCTTCAGAATTTAACATTACGCTTCATGTGGGGGAACTGGTTTCAGAAACTCAAATACCTTCTCTCTGCCCCTGACAGAGCAGTTGTTGTCAGAGGCGGATCCAGTCTTTTGGAAAAGGCAGCTCACTTTTTGTGGACCTCTTAATTCATCAATTTCCTCTATCTCTAATGGAGATTAAGACAAAAATTTATCCCAGACTTATCATTTTGTAAAATTATTTTTGCTTTTAAAGCCCCCCCCTTCTGGATCCGCCCCTGGCTGTATAGAATGAAATTACAGAACAAGTCCGTTATTGATCATTTCTCTTCAAGTAGGTAACGATCGGAAATTAAGCCCGTTTTTTTTCTGCCGAGAACTGGTTGCCTTCATTTAGAGCACCACAATTACCAGGTTATCAACGTTGAAGGTACGGGTAGGTAATAACTGAACAAGGAATATATAATTTGTGTTTAACTTTGCAAGATGATTTCAACTTATGGACTGTTCTGTTAAAAAAACGATTTTTCGACAATCCAGGGATAACGTATGCTTCATATTTATATTAACTATAATAAGGTCTTAACGAACTTTCCGCTGCATGGTTTCTGCGTTCACTAGCCAATATTTTCTTTTTTTCTTATTATAGATGTACATTAGAATTATGTCTTATTATGTAAACCTTGTCTCTCATATGAGAATTAGTGGAAGTACAACATACAAGCAAATGGCCATTATCGATTTAAATCAATGAAACTATTTCAGAGTAAAGGAAAATGGTAAATAGACAGCACTGACACGGGGCCAATTATTAATTGTGTGTAAACCCTACCAATTATTACCAACATGTGTTTTAAATGAAGTGATACTTTTACATGTTTTAAGTTGAAAGTGCCGACTAACCAATCTTGTGAAAGCTTTTGTTTTTGCTGATAAGTGAATAATGCAAGTGATGGCACTTACAGGTCTTGTGGCAGTTATGTTGTGATAGGCTTAGTTGTAAGTCAGGGGAGATAAATAGTGAAGAACTGGAAATATTGTGGTGTTTATGCAATCATGTTTTATGTGTATTTAAAAGAAATAATATGGAATATATGCCAGAAAGATACAATTTTCTGGATTGTGCACTGCATGATTGCTCAAGCTGTAGATGACTATGGCCAATTTTAGTTTAATATCATGTTATGCTGGCGGTAAAGTTTTTTAGTATGGTACTAAACAGAAGTTCAGAAGTCACTCTTTTCTAGAAGATGTGTACTTATTCTTCTTTCTTCTGACAATGTCATCAAGGCAGTCAGAGTATGTGCTGGAATCGTAATCCTTATTAAATGTAATGATATTAAAACTTTAGCGAACACTTGTGTAATAAGTATGAAATAGCACAGGTTCATCATGAGCATAACTATTCATTATGTACTGTGTGTTATCTGTTTGGGCCAAATGCATTACTCTTTAAGTCTTACATATCTCTGTCCTATGCAATTCTGATTGTTTGATTGTTTGATTGGGGTTTAACGCCACTTTCAACAATATTTCAGTCATGTCGCGGCGGCTAGTTTTAATGATGGAGGAAGCCTGAGTACCCGAAGATAACCACCGACATTGGGCAGGTAACTGACAAACCCTATCACATGCCATGCGAGTTAAACGCAACCCGTTTTTTTTGTATGGTACAAACCCGGGCGCGAACTCACGCCGTATAGGTGTAAGGATACAGTAATCTGTACAGGTAAGTTTAAATCAACTACCTACACCGTTGACCACCCAGGCCCCTATGACAATCTGTTGTGAAAATTTCGAGCATGCTTTGCATTCAGAAAAACTGTCAGAATATGTTGCTTAGTACTTTTTTTATTTAATAACAGCTCTTTTAAAGGGACATTCAGAATTTTGATAACTAGAATAACAAACCTTTCAAAACTAAAAGCCTGGACTCTTTCATATGCTGTAGTCTCTGTCTGTTGTGTTTCATCTACTGTATTTTCTTCTGTTGCTGGATCTGTCCTTTTCCTATGTAACAAGCAAAAAATTATGTAATAGAAAGGAAAATTATCCAGTAAAATGCTCAGCTCCTTGATGTTTAGACGGGTTACAATATGTTACCCATTTTTATAAAATATAGTGAATGTCTGCCAAAATAATGATTAATATATAAATAAACTAACTACGAGACATGTCAATCTTTAATTTTTCAGCATGTTAAAATTTGTGTATGTTTTGCTTTTACAATTAAGATTTTTTAAAACAATCATTACAATTAAAAGAACATAAATTGTGATATCATTAGATTAATGTTAGACTAGTTAAAACAGCTTTGATATACTTCGTCCATAAATTAAGACAGAATTTACAAATTATTATTACCTTTTGCTTTTTGCACTGTACTTTTGCCAGCGAATGGCCTTCTCAAGTCGTTGCTTAATTACCTGTTGATTGACTTTTGAAAACTCTAAAATCAGGGAAGCTTGTTAGGACTTCCAGATGTGCACTTATGCAACACTGACAGGAACTGGTTATGATGATGGGTGATCTGGCATTGCTGTCATTGTTTATAAAAGAAGAGTTGCCATGGCTGCTGCTGGTATTGTATGTGGATGGCATACTAGGATGACCCTAGGAATTAGGATGGTCATGTTGTGTGGTGGAACTGGTGCTGCTTTGCTGATGATATATATTCATTTTGGTCAAACTCTTGTAG
Source organism: Geukensia granosissima (assembly GCA_032357055.1). Lineage (NCBI taxonomy): Eukaryota > Metazoa > Mollusca > Bivalvia > Mytilida > Mytilidae > Geukensia > Geukensia granosissima. The sequence goes on along the minus strand of JAULBM010318381.1, from coordinate 9,851 downwards.
GAATTATGTGTAATTGTTAGTTTGGATTACTTTTTATATCATTTGTGAGAAGCAATACAATGAGCAGTAATTTAAAATTCCCTCAATTGAAGTTTATCCACTAATTCTGGTAATTAATCATGTGATTGGTCAATTATATAACCAATCAAATCAGAGGATGGATATTTAAATGTTTGTTTTGATTAATGAATCAATTAGGAAATCCTACATTTGATCTTCTAAAGTTGTGTTGTGATTGTAATTTATTTTTTGATTGAAATCATTAATATTTGTGAAAAGAATTACACTTAAATGTGTCTAATTAATTACATTAAAGGACTTTAGTTGACTTTGTTATCCATTGTTGTTCAATGTGATGTTTTGATAGCAGTTCTTAACATGGAAAACATTGAGAATTTAGTTGAGTTTTATTTTAACTTAATTTTGCTATGATACAGTATATCTTTATGTGTTCATGTTAATAAAAGAAACTCTCTTTATATCTGCATACTTTACTGGTTCAATGTTGAAATTTAAGAGATGGGTTAAAGCTTACATTCAAGTATGAACTGTCATTCAGGACATTTCACAAATTAAATATGGCTGTCACTGTCTTCTGAAAGGGTTGATGTTGTTAATATTTTTGATTCCAAATGTCTTTGTTTATTGTTTGAGAAACTGCTGGCATGTTTTATAATTTTTATATATTTTTATAAGAAATGCATTTAAGAAATTATACAAAAATGTCTTTGTCTTTAGATTCTACTATCATTTCTCCTAGTATTTTATCTATAAAAATAGGGGATGTGCCATGATTGTCCACGAGACAGCCACCCACCAAATGACAGTAAAATTTAATTTATCTTGGCATCTTGGGCAAAATTTCTAATCTCTTGGTATCTTTTTATATCTTGTATCTTCCAACTTCAATTTGAAGGCAATGGTTGCTTGTCCTAAATTTAATATAATTTTTATGTGTTTCAAATATTTTGTTTGCTCTACCTGTGAAATTGATGTTTTAAAGTTCAATCGTTTTTAGATTCTCGCCAACTTTTATTGAAAATAATGGGGATGGACGGCAAGATTTTATATTTTATTGATGCTCAGAAAATCACATTAAATTTCAATGGTGATGTCCTAAATTCAAAATCAAACAATATTTTTTCTTCCCAAAAAGTCAGGTTGAGCAGGAACAGTATCTTAAAATTGATTTTATAAGGCCTTACATACATGTAGGTGTTAATGTAAAGTAATCTCTCAGTTTATACTAATTCTGGAAAAATATTTTGAATTTATTTTCATAAAGGCATGTTAAAAATGATTCTGTGGACGTTTGTTTATTTCAGATTTTTTATGCATGCTCTTATTGTTAATCCTGGAACCACAGAGCTCAATACTTGGTACCTTCCTCTTTCTATTATTTGTCAATGTTGAAGATGTGGTATTAAAAATATAAAACTGTTGTTGACCAAGAAAAAGCTGCAGAGACTCTTTATGATGCTTTTCAAAACGTCGACTAATGGACAACGCTTGAATGCTCCAAGGACGATGTCACTTTTAGTCTCTAAAATTTAAATTCTACTGTCATTTGGTGGGTGGCTGTCTCATGGACAATCATGTCACATCTCCTTTTTTATATTCCCCAACTATTTTACGAATCACATTCCCCTGTAATATGACTACTGCACACCTTGGCTTAATTTTTATGTCTGGTGGCACCTGCAATGACCATATAAACCATATATATTCAAAAGGTTGCCAGCACCTACATATTTTGCATCAGCTAAAATATAGTCTAGGTAGAACATCATTAGAAAAGATTTTAACCATTTATTGGACCAATGTTAGAATATAGGAAAATTTGTGGGATACATGTTACTGTCATGACTGTTTCAAAGGAGACTCTTATGCAATCGAATCTGTTCAGTATCAAGCAGCTAGGATTATAACTGGTATATGTGGAAGGGAATATTGAGGTCTAAATTATATCATGAACTAGGTTGGGACCCTTTTTTGACAGGGACAAAAAGCCAAACTAATTCTTATATTCAGGGCACTTCAAAAGGAAGATATATTCAGGGCTCTTCAAAAAGACCTTCCTTATTTATATACATGTATAAATAATTCACCATGTCGCTGAAGCCCTCCTCAAATTATTTAATCGGAAACTACTGGGCATTTAGTTCTCCATTATTGTACATAATCATCAAGAGTTAATGTGAAGACCCAGTAGAACATAACTTTCATATTCTACAATGTATGTGCTTGTCCATTATTTTTAGCACAGCAAGTAAAATTATTTCATGACCTAAAAAACATAGGAACTCTTGAGCATAGACATACATCTGAAGGGCTAGGTACATGTAGCTTTATTAAATCAGGGTAGTTATATGACTTGGGTGAATATTGTCTTTTCAAAGACAGATACAATATTTAGAAGGTGAACCAGAGGCAAACCTTCTAAATATTGTATCTGTTTTTTCACAGCAATATTCGCCAAAACAAAGTCAGATTGCATTTATATCTTAAGTTTCACTCTTTGGTGTAAAACGTATTACAGACAAATGTCAGTTAATGAGTGAACGGTGATTAAGTTAAACTTTGTGTACTAAAGATTAATAAAAAATCTGGTTATTTAAAGATATAAAAACTTACAATTAGCTAAAGTTAATTTTAGTCACAAGATTAAACTTTCTCTAACAATTTTAACTTTTCACAGAAACTCATTGGTCCAGTTCTATTTTGATAAATTCTATACTGACACAGGTGTTGATTAAAACAAGTTGGTCAGATATGGAGGGCAAACTTATTTTGTTTGTCCAAAATAAAGGACAAATTCTAAAACATTTCCTGCTTTACCTAGTTTTGATATAGAGTTTTGTAAGACGTCACGAGGTAGTCAAACTTAATTGCCATTTGACTGGCGCACTTTTAGCTTCAAATATTGTTATTTATAAACCAAACTTGTACAATTAAGAAGGGAGATACTTTTATGTTGTTGATATAACTGTTTTTTGTTTTGCCTCATCTCGTAGTTTCAAGAGGATCCATATATGCCATATAGGCATAGCCTGCTGTCAAATACATTGATTTTATTTTGTAATTAAAACATCAAAAATTATTTTTTTTATCAACTCATTTGAAAATTTGAAGTTGGGAAGACTCAGTTAATGAGATATACATATTTGCATTATTCTTTGAACTTGCATGAAAAGAAATTCTGAATATATTAAAAGGATTTATTTTTACTGTAGCACGACACCCTTGATTAGGTGATCTGTTTGCTGAGCAAAATTCAAAGATAAACTAATAAAAACAGTCATGAATAGGAAAGCATACACATTTATGTTACTGAGTATACTCTTAACAAAACATGTCTTTATAAATGAAGTTTCAATTAAACTTGTTAATATACTTTGATTGGCAACAAAACCATTACTATCTTGATTACAATAGTTATCACTAAAATATGCTTTATTAAAATAAAATGGGTTCAACTTGTGCAAGATTTGCTATATCATGTATATAGATTCAATTTAACATTTTTAAAGATCTAGAGTGAACATTTTAATGTATTAAATACACAGGGGGCTGAAAACGACCATGTCCTTATTTTGGAAAAAAAAATTTTCTCATCAGATTTTTATGGGTTGGTTAAACATGTTAAATGATCCTGATGATTCTTTATCAAACTTTTACAAGAAAAATAACTCCAAGCATTTTTGGAAGCCTTTACCAATTGTATATAAAAGAAGTCAAAGTTCAAATGGTGAATGTAAGAAAGAAAGTCTCAGGAAAAAAGTCACCGATAAAGAGTCTCAGGAAAAAATAATCACAATACATGTATAATACATAAGAAAATTATTTATCTTGAATCCTTATCTGTAAATTGTATCTACCCATATTATCATGATTATCCTGAAAAAAATACAATGATTTTCCATTTACCAAAAATTGCTGTGTTGTCACACAACTGTCATGTGATATGGGGAGGTTTGAGCGCTTAAAAACTGGTTTAACCTGGCAACATACTTAATGTGCCTGTCCAAGCCAATACCTATAACCCAGTTGTTGTTGTTAAATTAGTAATTTTATGTAATTCGTTCACCATTTTTCAATTAATTGATTAACTGTTACATTTTCTAAGTGAGGACCATATGCATATACATGTACTCTGATCTCCCTTTACTATTTTATTTTATTATAATTTTTACATGTACGTAAGTTGTATAGTCCTTTTAAAATGTTCTTTTATTATTATTATTACTTTTTGCGTCCTGGTATGATTTAAGTGAATACTTTATTTATTTAAAAAAGATTGCATCTTGTCCCAAACTTACAAATTATTGGAAAACAATCTAGCATTTATTATTATGACTGTAATATTTTCTATGCAATTCACTTCATTGATTATAAAGATAGTGGTTTTTCTATTGGGTCAAGTTCATGTTAATTAAAAATGTTAAATATTAGAACTATTTTAAAATTTATCAAAAAATAGTATTTCATTAATTGTTTGTATTACAAAACAAATCATTTGATTAATTTAGAAAACTGAAAAGCTTCCCCTATAGTGTCTGCCACTTTGATTAACAATAGTGGCCAAAAGTCCCAGTCCTTAGCAGAAAAGCACAATTCATCCTTAATGCTTTCATTGATATTTAAGTTTGATATGGATTTTTGTTTGGTTTTTAGTTCCAAATGCTATAGATTTGTTATTTTATACCTTTCACCCGGGACCTTTTATTTCAACTTTATGTCATGGAGTGTAGAATGGCATTTATTTCACTGAACCGTTATTTATATTTAAGGGGTCAGCTTTAGTCTCTCTGAGAGTGTGGGTTTGACTGACTTATTGAAGACCTTGGGATGGCCTTCAGTTTCACTGTTTTGTTGTCTCTTTAACATATTGCTCATTTCCATTTAGTTTTTCTATGTATGATATATGTGTTTTTTTTGTATGCAACCAGAAAAAATATAAACAATCACATGAATGAATTATATACTGATGAAAGACGTAAACAGAAAAAACATGTTTTCATTGAGACACAAAACTCCTGTATTCATTTAATTTTTATTTTATTACCATATATAATTCATTGGTAAAAAAGGAAAGAACTTTTGAATTTGCCTACTTTTGCTTTGTCTATTTTTCAGAGAAAATGCATTCAATGCTTAAGAACATTTCATGGCTATTGCTTCAGGGGCAGGCATTGTTTTATCTGTGAATGTTTAAATTGATGTGAATATTCCTAATCTCCTTAAAAAATAATTTTAACGGAGTGGGTAAAAGCTCAAAATCAACTCATAATTTACTCCACCTGATGATTCAGTAGTTTTCTACAAATATGTGGTGATTCTATTTCTCATCTACATACAATATGCATCAACTACCTACAGTATAATTCTGCTTCCAATTGAAATTTTTTTAAAATAGAAAATGGCTTTATGTTGTTCTACCACTTTTCATTTAAAATAAAAAAGAGAAAGAACAAGAAGGTGATCAGTCTGCTCTTGACTTTCAGAAATGATGGAACCTCATCAAACAGGATGGAACAGTGTGGGGAAGTTCTATCAGTTAAAACAATAGTTAGTGCAGGCAGGACTAACGATGACGGATGTCAAAAATAATTTTTTCTATGGAACATTGATTAGTTTTTGACAATTTAGACTGAAATTAATAAAGTAATATTTTTGCAAATTAGAAAATCAATGTAAATAATGTTTGATTATTACTTTCCGTGCACTCGATTGGATGTACTGAATGTCCCATAATTGACGGAATTTAAATTCTTGTTCGAATGGCAGTTAGAATTGGATCTCTTGGTACAGCTTCAGAGCTGCCAACCGAGTGCACCCCTAGAAAAGCCTTAAGTGTTGCAAAATAAGTCAGAAATTTGCATCTAAGAAGGTTTGTAATATTTTACTATCTTAGTTTCTCTGTTAATTTATTTTACATGTTGTTACTCAATGACATTATTGTAGTTTAACAGAAAAGTGGTAATGTATACTCATTTTTTCAATATGCATTGTAGTGTAAAACTTTGTTCTTCTATTCCTTGCTTTCACTGTAATAAATACCATAATCTATATATATCAGCTATAAAATTGTTGAATTAAAATCATTGTTTTGGTAGGGTACATGTATATATTCATCAAAGCTTATTGCATGTACATGTATATGAATCTTTTAACCAGTTCACACATGCATATATGCTGACATTAAATCATACGTATTTAATACTCACATTAAACCAAACTTATTATATTTAAAACTTCATATTTTCTCGTATTATTATTTAATATGTTACAGTGACAAATCTGATGGACAGATGAATTTAAATAGAATATCACATTTTCCAGACTCTTTTATTTATTACAAAAAGGTTTCATTAAGATTGCAGACTGTTTTTTTCACATTTTGTTAATTGATCAACCCCTATACTGTTATAAAGTTAGAATTTAATTATTTAATAAACATATTTCCTCTACGGTCATATCATATCAGACAGGTCGTGATCTCTGTGCCGGACAATGCCTTGACAGAAATTCAAGGTTCTGTGAGCGGTCGCAAAAATTGGTATCTCCATAATTGTTTTGAGCAAAAGAACATTTTCAGACTGTTCACGATCACTTCAATGCAGGCATTTCTTCATCTTTTTGTGACTTATTATGTGTGGCATGATTAGGGTCTCATCACATCATATCCCACAGTAATCAGTCATTGAAAAGTAGAAACAAAGCTTCTGCTAATAAGTCATTTTGAGCAGTTTCTATTTTATAACTAGACAAAAATCAGCCAGTATATATCAGTTCCACTGGGGATAAAGTCAATACCTCAATATAGAAATATATTTTTTAATTATTAAGGTTCTTTTGGGGAACAATTAATTAGTAAAAAAATATATCTTATGTGACATTATAGATGTTCCTCATGGGGAATAATCAGTCAATATTTTTAAGTTACATTAACAATACATATATATTATGTTCTATCTTAATAGCTTCCAACAAGAAAGATGACCTCAGTGAAGAAAAGAAAATCCCAAAAAGTAAGTCTAGGCAGAAGAACTAAATCGTTTGTTAAGCTCATATTGTAATTCTTTTTAATCCAAGTCAACATATTTATATTTTCTATTACAATACATGTATATCGGGCGACTTGATTTAGGTTCCCCAGGGGAACAAATTAATATTTAAAAAAAATCTTGAGTGACAATATAGATCTTCCCATATTCACCATAATCAGTCAAAATATTTAAGTTACATTAGAAATATATATATATATTCTGTCTTAATAGGATAGTTTAACAAGTCTATTATGAAGTTAAAGGATATGAAAAATTCAAGGATTTTGAAAGTTCTCACTTTATTTAAACCACTCGATAGTGGAGTGTTTCGTTTTATAAAATTTGACTGTCTCGTTTCTAACCAGAAGGCCGATTTTGATTCGTCGATTTAAGTAAGCAGATTTAAAAAGCGTTGATTGGGTAGTTATTTATAGCAATATTTTATTTTAGGAAAGGGTACTTCTGCATAATTTTAAAGAACGCGATCAAAAACAGTCTAGTTTACAGTTTTCTCATCATAGCACCTTTGAATATTTCATCTGTCAGGAGGTGTTGTTAACATTGGAATTTTACCGGTTCTCGATTTTTTTACTGGTTATGACCGTCGGTCCGACGGAGTTTGGCTGGGACTGTATTATTGATTCTTTATATCTGGATAATAGACGTACATTACGACATGACCTGTAATTCATAAAGTTTGACTGATCTTCCATTTTTTTAATTCTAGCATGTAGATGAAAATAAATCCATGAAAGTTGTTTTTACAAAGTTTAATTTGGCTTATGAATTCACATATAGATTATAAATATATTACTAACTTCTATCCCTGCTGATTCAAATTTGTTGGCAATTGCTGTTACTGGTTTATTGTTATTGTCAAATGTGTCTGTTACTACAAAGTTTTTTTAACAAACAACATCCTCTTTCTGCACAGTAGTTTTTGCCATGTTTCTCCATAGACACACTTCTATTTGTCCTGTTGAATCTTTTAAGCGTAGTTTTTAACGCTATGTCTACTCCTGATGCCCTTAATCTCTTTCATTCTACAGGAGATATCTAAAATATACATTGTATGATATGCAATAAAACCTGAAATACTTCAAAACAAACCATGATTATATAGGAGGTGCACAATGACATTAGAAATAATTCATAATAATTAGGTTCAAAGAATATTTATCAAAATTATTAGCTGAAAATGTTGGGTGAGAGGCTGAAAACTTTCAAGACTGCATCAGCACAGCAACTTTCAGGATGGCAAGCGTTATGTTGAACCACTAATATTATTGGGTTATAACCAAGTTAAACTGAAATTTGCTGAATCTATTAAAATTTTAAATCACTTTACAATTAGAAAGATGACCTAAGGTATAACACAGAGTAGTTGACCTTTTGGCTGTATGCTTCATATCTTATTTGTCTAGATTTGAGTACTTATTTATCAAAGTTGGATTCAAGATTTCCTTTGTCATTTGTGTTTTAAATATCATTAATCCTTACAGTACAACAGAGTGTTTTGTATGAAAAACTCCAGTTTGACCTCATAGATAACTGTTGAAATTTGATTGATTGATTGATTGATTGTTGTTTAACGTCCAGTGGCAAATATTACATACATATTCAGGACGGAAACAAGTTAACAAACAATAAATCAATATGTAGACTGTAACAAAAGGACCGGTAAGGGAGTGACTTTTAGACTGCCACTGGAAAAATTGAGGGTTGGATAGGGGCGGAAAATTTAGCCTTGTAACTGGCCGCCTACGGACCACTCAAAAAGAGCTGTTACAAGGGGTCTTAAGCGTGCTTAGGACGTGGCATTTCCTAAACACGGGGCGTATTTAACGTCCCCCTCTAGACGGATTGTGAATTTATACATCCCCACAATCAGGGACGCCCCTTTTAGAATATAAGTTTTTCATTATGCAGTTTGTTTATGGAAAAAACCCACATTTAAAAAAAACTTAGCCGCTTTTTTATGAAAGTGGTGCTTTTACATTTACAAATGTCTCTGTTAAGGAACTGAGCACATATTTTTATAATCCTGAGAAGTATATCAATTTGTAAAAAAAATTGACAACAAATGCAAACAAACAAGAAACTAGACACTAACAGACAACACCATTGTACAAGTGTATCAATTATGTATCAGTATAATACAATCTACAAGATGGATGGCATCTTTTAATGCCAGCAAGACTGAATACCTTGTTATTTCCAAGAAAAACAAATGAAAATAACATCCTCCCCTTATATTAATGAAGTATCGTGTCATAAGCATTTAGGAATCACAACCAATAATAAAATGACATGGTCTGATCATATTGTTATAATTAGACTTAATTTTTCATATAAAAATTTTACATTATTTTTTATATAAAAATTATACATTATTTTTCAAATGTTTATTCTGCGACTTTTTCGCCTCTCATAATTAAAAACGTGTTTTTTTTAAAATGACACCGTAAAAAATTAAGTTGAGGGTTTAACCATTTTAAGTCAGTTTATTACTGGCAAAAAGGTTCACTCGTGAATGCGGTCTACTCGATTGCAACTATCGTAAGAAATGTATAATTATTGGGTTCTAACCTGCAAAAACACTTGACTGTTAATTGGACAGTTTGGTATTGTATTGAATAGTTGACTGTATAAAATGTTTCGATATTTAATATAAGAAGATAAGAATTAGAATGGTCAAGAAACGACTGGAGTATTAATAAGAGTTTTTCACTAGTAACCCGCTTTTGATCTGAAACGGCCACATCTTTCTGAACAGGTCTTGAAACTCTTAACTCAATATTT
>JAULBM010318371.1:0-13695 GCA_032357055.1 Geukensia granosissima | reverse complement strand
GGGTTCGTGTTACTCCAGCTTTAGTTTTCAGTGTAGTGTTGTGTGTTGTATGTTTGTGTTTCGTTTCATTTTGTTGGGCATCTTGTTGTCTGTCTTCCGACTTACGATATCTTCTGCCCCTATGGTATCTTCGAATTCTTATAACTCTCTCATCTTTACCTCTTTCTCAATCTCTGTCTTTCTCATTTCGCTTTTAGCTGCGCTCTCTTCTCTTTGAGCAGCTTGTATACTCTTAAACAACTCCAAGCAGTTCTCTACTTTCTCTTTTTCTATTAAATTGTTTATCCAGAGCGGCAAAATACCAGCCATTGTGAATCTACAAATATACAAAATCAAACAAAAGTTATGTAAGAAATAAACAAAATAATCGTCTGTGATTGTTAGAATTAAATACCTATTGCCACGACGACAATCCCACCGCTGCCACCATTGCAACGACTTAAGTACTTTTAAATTGTCAAATGGCCAATGTCATTTATAAAAATCTTTTAAAAAAGTTTATAATTTGATTAACTAAACAAAGTATTAAACTAAAGGGAAAATAAAAATAAGAAAAATGGGGATATGAAATGACGAATCATAAATAAAATTGAACTCAACATATTCATCGACCATAACTAATATAATACATTCAAACAAATATAAACTAAATAAAACTTCTCTTTCACATTACACGATTTTGTGCATTTAGTTTAGAATTTGAATAACAGTTATTCCACTTTACGACTTACGAATATGAAAGCCAAATATGAATTATGAATATGACGAAAACAATAGAAAACAAAGATTCAACTGCTTTACTTTATTGAAATACACTGATGACGATTCACAAACATGAAGATAATTTCACTGACGGCCAACTCGACTCCTACGTTTAATTTCGGATATAAATTCCGGCATAAGGATGACCACCGACAATGGCATTGAACGTTGTTTCAACTTAAGCGGAACTTAAATAAGCATTGTACAAGCTAAACTATATTTTAAAACTCCTGGACCAACCACAACATGTCAACATATTAACATATTCATCTAGCGCATTGAATAACCATATATCTACACAAAACCGGGCCTAAAACTTGAAAAAACAAAAATTGAACACCAAAATTACTACATTGCTAAGATATTTCCTAAGTACTTGAACCGCGTGAATAAACTGACATTGACGTAGAAATATAGACCACCGTCGATCAAAATAATTTAATAAATGACTTACCAAAGTGAAAGCCAAGGATTATCCATGTCCTGTATTGACAATTCTGATGTATCAGGAACTCAATGAGAACGTTTGACCATCTCAATTACCATATGCCGACTGAACTATCTTACGTTTTTGATTGACCAGTGCGCGGTCATGTTGCTTACTTTTAGGTCTGTTCGCATGGTATTTAAAATTTATCCGGGAAAAAATCCATGCAAATTTATATGTACAATAAAATATACTAATATAAGTTTATTACAATCTTCTGTTTCAATGTTTAGTATAATCGTTGTATAGATACTCTTTATACGGAATGGGTGCCTTTCTGATAGATATTTTTAACAGTTTTTCGGTTACTGCTTTTGCTTTCTTGGATATTCTCCATTGACCGTATACCCTGTTTTATTTACGCGGATGGAGTATTATCCCTTTGATGTACACCCCATATCTTTCCTTTTGTATATATATGATGTGGATTTTAGATGTCCTTTTGTTTTATTGTAGATTTAAAAAATAATTCGAAGATAACAAAGAGGCAGACAGAAGTCGTTAAACCAAAAGACAGACAAGACCATGCCCAACAAACTGAAACGAAAGACAAATATAGTATGCACAACACTTCACTGAAAACTAAAGCTAGAGTAACACGAACCCTACAAAATCTAGGGCACATTCAGGTGCTCCGAATGAGTTAGCAACTCCTGTTCTACTAGTGCCATAATGTATATGAATGTGACTAAAAGAAAAGAAAGTAAAGCGACGGTTAGAATAAATATAAGCTTATGTCTGCGGGAAATAACAACTTTTAAATACTATGTTAGCAAAATGTCAGTCTTCAAACAAAGATTTGATGTACATAGGTATTTATCATCTGTTTATCATATTGTATTTTCATTGCAGATTTGAAAAAATAAAACCGCTGTAAGTATATATCATTTCAAATAAATAACAGGTACAAATAGCGCAATGTCTTAATCGGTTTAAATTGAGCTTTATGTTTTGTGACATTTTATTACACCATCAAAACCTTAATAAATATCTAGAGAAAAAGGAGAAGGGATACAATTGTTTAGGAGTCATTCATTCAGGAAAATTGTAAACATCTGCAAATTGTTGAATTCACTAAATGACAAGTCCAGTGTAGAATACTCATGTGGAGATCAAAAGTGCACAATCCAAAGTGAAAAGAAAAATTCGAAACAAACTAAAAGATAAAACGAAATCAAGGACAAAAAGACTTAGAATCTACTAACTTCTTTATAAACCAGGAAGGGATTAGGTGCTCATGAAGAGTAAGAATTCCATTTCCTGAGCGCAACATCCGTCATGACAATATCAGTAGCAAATAAGAATGTCAAAATCGGACGTGTCAATTTGTGTCAAATCCGGAAGGAATCTAACGAACTACTATAAAAACAAGGAGCGGGAACAGGTGTCATGAAGGATAAGCATCTCCTGTCTTGCGCGCAACAACTGTCGTGGAATCCGTAAACTCTAATCCGGGTTAACGTCAATCCGAGAACAGGTCAATTTATTTTTTATTACCGGTAACAGGTCCATAACAAGTTGGGATACACATATGGATAAACCAATTCGTGTAGCGACTAGACCATAAAATGTTAAGAGGGACGAATTCATAAAATCAGGATGCTTGAAACTGGCACGAGAGTATCGAATCAACTGCGAGACATATACCCCGTCGGGGAAGCAGGAATATTGCCACTCTAATATGGGAAGTTAACAATGGGGAAGTTGAAGTCACCCGTTTGTCGTAAATCCTAGAACCAAGTTTCCCTCTTGGTCAATTTTGAGGAATAGATCTAGGTATGAAGGAGATTTTGTTGATTGTGTGGTCTCTTTAATTTCGCTGGGATATATGTTGTGGAGATGTTCAGTGAACGTAGGATTATCCAATGACAAAACATCATCAATAAAGCAAAAAGTAAAATTAAACGGTCTGGCCAATTTCTTTTTGTTATTTCGCAGAAGTCACTTAATGAATTCTGCTTCATACTAGTACAAACACAGGAACAGGGCGGCTTGTAGGGGCGCACAATTTTTGCGCATTGGAATGCCAACGGTCTATTGAAAAACTCGCCCACAAAATTCTACAAAAAATGTTGTCAATCAGAGAGTCCAGCATTTTGACAATATCATCTTCACTCTATTTATTAGCACAAGCGGTGTGTTCTCTAAAAAATTAAGACTTCTTTTTACCTTAAGCCAAATATATTTATATCTTGGATTTCCGTATTGATTACCAAAGCACTGTTATATCAAGTTCTTAAGACGGTCTTTAAGTTGTAAATCTTAAATCTTGGTATAAAGGGTATAAAAATCAAAAGTTTGAATACTTGAACAAAATTTTAAAAAATCGGATTTGAGATATTGAAGCAGATCTTTTGAGTTATTTGATATCCTCATTGGGTTAACACTGCTTGTGGAATACGGTTTAGCACAAGACTTTTGAAGGCCTTCCTTGACTTTCGACAGTGTAAGTAATTAAGAAAGAGGCTTGGTAGAGCACCTGGATGAACCAGCTATATATCTAACTATATGGACACTTGGTATCCAGAATAAAGAAGACAGATGTGACTTCCTTTTTTGTGTCAATACCAAATGAAGACTTATCCGACCTGTGGTTAAAAAGGATCTCTTCTTTAGAAAGTGTAGAAGGCGTATAAGTCGGGTCACCAGATGTCTTTAATGCCGAGCTCTTTTATCAAGCAATCATGGTAGTGTTTTTGCAAACAAATGCACTGTTATTAGAGGCTTGGAACAATAACAATTTTTCATCGATTTCAGGGTCCTTGAAAACTGATGTAGCTTTTTCGCTCATTCACCCTTGTAATTTGTAATCTGAATCTGAATTAATGATCTGACAGTCTTAACCCATTCAGAAAGGGTGTCACACTCTAGTATATTTAGTATTTTTGTTTGAACGTTTTTTTTGTGGAAAATATTGGTAATATTAATGGCATCAAGAACCATCTACCTAAAGAAATGACGTTGGATACCGGTATCATCATCTTTAGATGCAAGCTGGACTGAATAATCTGTGCCGTGCAATATCCATTATAATAGGTGTAATTTATACTGATTTGACTTTGGATTATTAACAATGTTTATGGACTGAGTGGACTGTGAAGCGAGAAAATGTAGAGTGTGACACCCTTTCTGAATGGGTTAAGACTGTTAAGACTGATGGAGTCCATGTGATTTTGTAGACTTTGTAGAAGATTATTGATTGAAGCAACGAAAACGTCCGGACGTGTATATTTGGGATGAATATGGCTACCTGGAAACCGGGGAAATATTTAACAACTCCATTGTGTTCAAAGTACTACAGCGAGGGCTTGATAAGTTACCTTAATTATCTATTTGATCGTTGCATCCGTAAGGAAATGTAGAACCTAATTCTTGAATCAAGAATTTTTCTTTTCTGAGAGGTTTGATTAGCTTTGGATGATTGGATTGGTGGTAAATCTGTTCAATTATACAGACCTTCATTGATAGGACGGAATAATTGGGTTAATTGAAATGCTCGTAAACAAAACGATTACTATCGTTCAAGTTTACCATGGACCGATCGATGACCACTCATCTTTATTTAATCGCCTCTCGGTTTGTGCGATATAAACCACCACAAAAAGAGTGCTTTAACCCATTAATCAAGTTCGAAGATGTTCCCTTTTACGAGTTTGTTAACCTTTAGACGTGAGTTACCAGTAAAACCAGTGTCGGATATAAGAATTGCACATATTTTACAGTTTTTCACTTAACATTTAAAGACTGTGCAATGTTGTTCTGCATCATCATAATTAAAAAACCAGAAATTTGTACCTCGCATAGGCGAATTTGGATAAATTTATAAGAATTTTTGTAGCAAAGCTGGTGATTGGAAGACTGTACATATTTCTCATTCATGACATCCTTTAGGATGATTTTGAAACAACTAATCAAGGCTCGTGAACAAAATCGGACATATAATTAAATAAATGTGAATCCGAGATGTAAATACACAATGTAGGTAGAAAATAATTTCACAAAAGTTTTTGGATCATGAATGTCTATTAACCTCGAAGTTCTTATGTCTAAAAGTAATTGAAATGATGATGTGAAAATTGAAATAGATATCTTGAAGTGAAAAATATCTGTGTCCGAAAAAAAGAATTAGAAAATACCACAGGGACAGATATAATTCGTTAAATTTCACAAATTTCAGACAAACTTAAAGATAAAACGTAAACAAAAGGAAGAAAAGCTTGGAATCCATAAATATGGGTAGTTTACAATAGGAAAGTTGAAGTCATCCCGTTTGTCGTAGATGTTAGTAACAAGTTTTCCCTCTTGGTCAATTTCGAGAAATAGGTCTAGATATGAAGCAGATTTTTTTTAGTCTGACGTCTCCTTAATTTCTAGTTCGCTGGGATATATTTGGTCGAGATGTTCACCGAACGTATGATTATTCAATGACAAAACATCATCGATAAAGCGAAAAGTAAAACTAAATGATCCGGCCAAATTCTTTTTGTTGTTTCGCAGGAGTCCCTTAATGCTCCATACAAGAACAAAAACAAGTCGGCTAGTAGGGGCGCACAATTTGTGCCCATTGGAATGCCAACTGTCTGTTAAAAAACTCGGCCAACAAATTCCACAAAAATGTTGTCAATCAGAAAGTCCAGCATTTTGACAATATCATCTTCATTGTGTATATTAGAACAAGCGGTGTGCTCTCAAACAAACTAAGACATCTTTTTACCTAAAATCAAATATTTATATCTTGGATTTCCATTTTGTTTAACAAAACACTGATGTATCAATTTTTAAGATGGGCTTTAAGTTGTGAATGTAGAATCCTGGTATAAAGGGTAGAATAGTCAAACGTTTGAATACTAGTACAAAATTTTAAAGATTCGGATTTGAGATATTGAAGTAGATTTTTTTTATCCATATTTGATTAACACCGTTTGTGGAGTACGAATTATCAAAGCACTTTTGAACACCCTCCTTGACTGTCGACAGTATAGTTGTAAGTAATTAAGAAAAAGTCTTGGTCGACCACCTGGGTGAATTCGCTATATATCTTTCTTTATATAGACATTTGTTTAGTTTTGGTATCCAGAATAAAGAAGCCAGATCCGACTCATCTACTTTGGTGTCAATACAAAATGAAGACAATTGCAATCTCAAGAATGAAATAATGAAAATTAAAATAATCATAACGGTTGCTTAATATGGATATCCCTTCAAATATTGACCGTGTGGTTTTAAATCATAGTCATTATTTCAGGTTTTTAATTGGTTTGTTTTTGTGGTTTTGTTTGCTGCTATTGTTGTTTTGTTTCCGATACTCAAAATGTATGTGATGCGTTCTTATTGTTGGTTGAGACAATGAAACACCCCTTTTTATTAGATGTAATTTGTCGACCGTATGTCTTACGCATAGAGTTTAAGAAAGTAGTTTTCAATTTTCTTTATTACATTGGATAGCATCATGTAGTATATCCGCTGTTGCTTTTCGCTTCATTCTTTAGTAACCACACCTATTTTTAACAAGATTTGATAATTACATCTTTATTCTGGTTTCATGAAAACGTTGTTGCTTTGGTAACGTCAACATGTTGAGAAAGACTTCCTGTACTTATATATTCCTACATCATTTGAGGTGCCGATAAACAGGGCAGTAAGTTTATGGTTAGAAGGTTTTTGTTTTTTCCACTTTCTTCTTTGATTTGTTGACTTGCCTTTTACAATATAATCATACTAGATAATTATGTCGTAAATCAATAATCTTGTGAATCTGACTTGTCCTATTTTTTGTTTTACAATATGGTCTCTTTCTTCCAGTTTGATCTCATAGATTCGAATTTTGATCTTTCACTCTGCTATTTCCGTTGCTAATTGATGTTTATCGTTTTATAAATTGTTAATTCGATTTTCAAGTCAGTTTTAATCATTGGTTGTTGAATAATTGATGTTGACTGATCGTTTATATGCAGTGGTTTAACAGAAGGTTGTTAATACTTTCAATATGGTGGCTAATATGATCATTACCATGCTTCCTGTTAAAGAAACTTGCAATGTTTTTATCTTCCACAGAGCATTAAAATGTTACTTTCATTGCTTTGATGTTGGCAAGGGAGATACAAATGTAGGTGTAGAGGATGTAATACTAAATTTATCAACATTATCCTAAGACATTATCCTAGTTTTGAGAAGTCAATGAACATCATCATAAATATTACTAAAGTGACCATTGAAATCTGTTCAGGTTTAAATTTTTTGTGAGTTAATGTCACATGTACGTGTTTGTACACATTCAAAAAGAATCTTGAAATGACAATTTTGGAAATTAAATTTTGATGAACAGGTCTTTGTAGATTTCTTGAACTTGCACATTCAAATAAAGTTTTTGACTGTCAACTTTCGGAAGTACCTTTTGATGAACAAATCTTTTTAGATTCCTTAAACTTGAATTAAACCAGTAGTCATGAAATGTGATATGATTGTCTATGAGGCCCCAAAAATATAATGTGATGAAGTAAACAAAAAATCGGCCAAAAATACAGTGTAAAACAAGCAACACTTAAACATAAAAACAACGACATACACATGATTATAGCTTCCAGATTTAGGACTTGCACATAAATTGTGTGGCAGTGTTAAACATATTTGTATGCGCTCAGCTCCCTCAGTCAAATAAAGATACATCAGGCGACATCATGTTAACCTGACCTCGGAAAAGTACTCGCTGTTTCTGAAAGCTAATTTAAACTCTAAACACAATTGATATAAACATTCCTGATTCTCTTAAGCTAAGACAATCATCAACTCAAAAGACGTTCAGCCAGCTGGACGTAAGTGTAAATTATCATTTATAGCATATGAAACAAGCTTTTGTGCAAATACCAAAAATAAAAATTATTATGTACAGGACATAAATGTAACAGAATATTAACTAAATTATTTATTCTTAATATAACTAGATCTATGTGTACGCCTTCATTTTTTTCTGTTTCGGCCAGTGTCTTGATTGATACACTTGATTGATAATTATCTAGAAGTCTGTTTGTCATCTACCCTATTAAAGATATTTAAAACAGACAAGTCATTTAACAAAATCTTGATATGCTCTGTGTTTGCTAAAATATTTTGTTTGATTTTGTATGCATTACTGTCGGGCAACTTATGACAGATTTTGTAAGATTTCTTTGTCCGTGTATATCTGTAATTTGTTGACCTTACCCCGCATTTGTGTGCTTCGACGCACATATGTAGTGTCGTCGAACTCAAACCTGTGCTAGTGGGCGTCTTGAACCTACTGTGATGTCCGAGTTTTTACTCCGTGTTGAAGGCCTTGCTGTGACTTTTAGGTGAAGAACAGCAATCAAAGCGCTGTTCCTTTGCTTGGAATTTACTTGTATATGCGAGTATTTTGTGTCATGAATATTTACACCATATCCCCTTTTTTCTATAAAATTTGTTTTGATGTAAATAATTGAGCTGAGAGTCAATGTTGATTGCAAATAACACAAAATATCTTAAAATGTGTAACCTTTATGGATATGTTTATTCAAGTTCTTGATATGTCCTAAAGCGCTGTGTTTTAATTTATAAGCTTTATTTAGCACATTCCCGTACAAGTTTGATTTGTGATTTTCCATTTCTATCAATTTCTGCTGGTACAGCCAAATATAAAAATATATATGAGATCTTTATATATGATAGAATTTATTAAATATTTTAACTAATTTATGATTACGATATCCTTAACTTCATAATTTGCTTACAATATAAGGGTTCCGATCATTAAAATCTAAAAACATCGCTGCATACAGGGGCAAAAGGAATAAACTGAGAAATATACACAATGCATGAAGTAGCAAAAGAAATGCCCCATCGTCAAGGAAGAGAAAATTTACAATAGGAAATGATAAATCGTCTCTATTGGTCATAGGTTTTACTTTAAGTTGTTATTTTGTCTCTTTCGTCCTTAAGTAGACAATTAATAGTGCACTAATTTGGTGTCTCTTCTTGCCACTGCATTTGGGAAATGAGGAAACTTAATAAAGGACCTTCCACAGATTCTCGATATCAAATATTAATTCATTTGGCCGATCGGTTTCAGAGAAGATTTTAGTGTATCAGAACATCAGAAACATGGATCGTCCATGGCGGTCATGTTTTTGTCCGATCGGACTAAATGGAGAACTTTGTCAAAGACCTTTCATTGATGCTGCACATCAAATATTGATTGATTTGATCGAGTGGTTTAGGAGAAGATTTTTAATGTATCGTCCAATCAGACAAAAGAATCTTCTATGGCGGCAATGTTTTTACTCGATCGAGACGAAACGAGGAAAGGACATTCCATAGATGCTTCCTGTAATGTTTGGTTCCATTTGGCCTAGCGATTTCAGGTGAGAAGATGAAAATGTAAGAGTTTACGGACGGCGGAAGATGGACGCCAGGTGAAGACAAAAGTTCACTACCTTTTACTAGGGGAATTAAAATCTTGATTTCTTCAATTCGATGCGAGTGTAAATTTTAATTTCTATTCTTTGATTTGCCCCCAGTTGTGCGTTGACTTCTCATAAATTGCTATTGTTTTAAAAAAAAGACATGGATTTAAATTAGAAACACCATTTTGCCTGTTTTATTTTCGTTTCAGCCTAGCCGTTAACTGAGACATTTATTATTTTGATTACTTAAGGGTCTTATGTTAGCCTTAAAAACGTTGTTGCCAATTTAGCTCTAATTTACTTGATCTGACTGAAATTGTGTTTTAACTTAAAACTAATATTCTTTTTAAAACTTACAATACAAACTGTCATACATATGTTCATCAAAAAAGGTTTGTTTGGATATCCTTGCATCATGGCTACATACATTACGACATTAGTAATTTGATACCCTTCCGTATTTATGATATTTGGTTTGCCTCACTTTGGCTAGAACTACCGTTACGAAATGCCAGAAAAAAACAAGTGCCTCTATTACAAGTTATTTTTAATAAAAAAAAGTATTAGTTGACGATTCCCCTCTACATTTATATTCATTTATCATAATTTTTGCAAACTTCTAATGATTCTTCCTGGTTTGACGAGTTTTAAGTTGCTTGATTACTGGTCTCTCTCACAAACACAGCAATGGATATAGAGAATGAGGACTCCCTTTTGGCTCCAAAATTTGATGTTTCAAACCTGTTTTATAAACGCATATATGAGATCACGCTTGCTGTCAAAATAGGTCATAATTCACAAAAAGATAAGAAGTCGCATATGTGGGTCATTATACGTGGTATTTACAAATGTACATTTGTAATATATTCCTTGCATTCACAGTTATATAAAATATGTTAAAGAAATCATAACGTTGAATTTATGTATTTGTATAAAATATAAAGTTAAAATTGATCTAAGCTATCCGGATTAATATCTAGCAAAATTTGTGTAAAATTCAAACAAACTTGGAGAGTTGATTTATTCGGTTGAAAACTGCAATCTGAGAGGCTAGAGGCAATAGAAAAGACCAACCAGTGGTTTGTTGGAGTCTGTATCGCTCACCTTAGACCGCATACCTTAAAGTTGAAAATCAGGTCTGTTTGGTGTAAAACTTCTAAGAAGAATAATAACTGTTTGAATATGCATGCATGTATTGAATATAAAACCAAGTGAGACTGCGGTTGTCATCTTGATTTAACGACCGGCATAAAAAACACAATATTTGTAGAGTAGCAAATAAGGATCATTCACACAACAAATCATATCATAATTTCCGACCAGCATAAAAATAACATTCCTTTGTAAAGAACTATACAATAATTGACAATAATCTGACAAGAAATTAAGCCAATCGGAATGTATTTTCTGCCCCTTGTCGCCATGCTGATTTTTCCAATCGGCAAGACCAGAACTTTTTTTTAGAAAACCAGCTTTTGACAAAATAGAGTAAGAACCAATCCAGCACAGACCGTCTAGTTTCAATTAATTGTGCCATTTTCCAAAACCGCTGCAAACTGCCGTACCTCAGACACCTAAACGACTACTTGAAATTGTTCGATGACTTGGAAGTAATAATGCCAGCTAAATGGACTGAAGAAACAATTCAAGAATGATAGGTGTTCAGGCAGTTCGAGTTAGAACAGCCGTTATTTTTTTTTCTTTTATCAAAGTCCGGATGATAACGAACGCATTATACTATTTAAAATATATCATGCATGGATATTGTGCCAACAAACTTTTGTAGTTTTTTAAATTCAAAATTTATTGTCAAAATTATCAGGTTACTGGTAATTTATATCACTGGAAAGGAAATGTAGATATAAAAAGCCAGAATTTGCACAAATGATCGTGATCAACTTCTCTTACAATAGAGGCAAACGCAACATTTCCTGAACAATTTCTTAACCTCTGTTCTAAAATTTGCATTCAGAAAACTGTATATAATTGGATTTGCTGAATTATTGATAAAATACGATTTTAAACAAAATTTGTAAAATACTTCGACAGACGGAGACAGAAGTTTTTCGAAATGTTTAACTATGTTCCTGATAACCATCACAACAAGAAACGGAAGAAAACTGAAAACAAACACAACTGTTACAATGCCGAGCATAATAGTTGTTTTTGAAGTCCGTACTTTATGAATACTTTTGTCTGTTTTTCGTATTGGTGACGTGGATTCGTGCGTGTAGTCACTAGTTTCTATAACCTTTTTAGCTGTATTTTCATCACTATTTACATTACTCAAAGAAGTCTCTGTTGTTGAAGACTTTGTTTGTTCTGTTGGTCGTTTAATATATTTACTGTCGCCAATATTGCCTTTCTTCTTATGACGCTTTATAAATAAAATAATTTTCGTGTATACGACTGTGAAAAAAACAACACATGTTATAAAATACAAGAACAATGATCCATAATAAACAAGTGGATATTTTGTGCCTTTCATAGAGTCATCAGTGGAACAGTCAACGGCATTAGCACCAGGAATATTAACCTCGACAGTTTTCTTCCCAAACACAACAGCGGCCGGCCAGCAAGTTACAACTCCAACAAAAACAGCTATTAAGCAAATCCGTCTTCCTTTCTCTGGCGTCATTTGTTTACCATACTTGCAAATTCTGTTATATCGATCTATTGCCACTGCCATTAATGTTATTATTGAACCCATTGTTGATAAAGATTCGATGGCACGAAGTAGTTTACATGCAGCAGGAGCATAAAACATATAGGGGTAACGTACATCAGCAATTTCCGTAGGCATTCCAATGACAACAGTAAGAAGGTCAAGGACAGCTAAATTAATTATAAAGTAGTGAGTTGATGACTTAAATTGCTTTCTAGCATAAATCATTATAACTATTGTGTTACCGAAAAATCCTGTACATAGGAGCACGAACATGTAAATCATAACAGGGAGATATCGGAGTGCCAGTTCATCATTTAATTTTCGTAAAAGTTCTTCTGGGTTCGTCATATTTTCTGTGTTGTTACTATCCGGTAAAGAGTTATTATCGACGAAAAACATCATTCTTAATCTTATATTAACAATGTATTTTAACATAAACCAGCAGGCTGTCTGTAATTATCGAATTCCATTTGCTTTATACATATTCTTTTATTTTTAATATTCCATAATAGTAAAAATAATGAAGTTTGTTTTCCGAAGGCAATAATAATTTTTTTTATTTCATCACTTCAATTTAAATCATATTCATAAATTTTGGAACATTTGATAGGAATTATACCATGCCAATAAAAAGGAAAAGATATGATGTAATCATCAAAGTGACGTACGTCACCAAATCTCAAAAGGAAGTTGATGTAGTTCAAATCTATAATGTCTTCAATTAAAGTGAAATCCCACCTCTAGTGAAAGGCATACGACGTCAGCATAGGAATTTTTTACTGGATCCATGCACAGGTGGTATAGTTAGTATATTTTTTACCAAGCGTCCTACACCTGTGGATCCATGTGCACACGTCCGTTTTCCCCATTCGAGGTTGATATTATGTCTACCTGTGTTCCCTTAGATAATATGTAAACTTTATGAAAGATTAACGTCAATATTTTCTGGTCAATATATATGGAAAAATATGTAAACAGGAAACAATTGGCAAGTTAAAGTGGTTGTTGTCGATAGTGTTAAGTGTCATTTTGCTATGAATTAAAGTAATGGATAAGTTTGTGGGTGATATCAATTGGCTAACAACTTTCCGCAACTGCAAAAAGGAAATTAAATTAAAGAGGAAGTCTAAATAAACTTTAAAATTTAAACTCATTTTAACATTAGCGACACTTTTAAGATGTCTATTGTTAAATTGATTGGAGATAGATAGTGGTTAAACTGGGTACAATCTAGACTATATGTCGTTAATCAAGTCAATATTTAAATGTGTGTGTGTGTGTAAGAACCATTATTAAATAATATGCAAAAATCTGCCCTAATAAGTAAAAAACTGCATGATCTATACAGTTTTATTTTTTCT
>JAULBM010318360.1:0-13695 GCA_032357055.1 Geukensia granosissima | reverse complement strand
TCCTCCACCAGTAAAACTGACCGCCGCGATATGACTGAAATATTGTTGAAAGTGGCGTTAAACCCCAAGCAAACAAACAAACAAAATCAAATAAACTGCTTGGTCATATGAAATATTGCCCGAAAACAACATTGGCACTGTGAAATAAATCATTAGCCGTGAATATTTCTACAGTCCAGATAGCTAAACCTTCAAATCTCGATTCTTGGACTAGAAAATATGATAAAATAAGATTATATTTCCCGAATTCTTCGTTGAAGTGATCAATCCGCTTTACACTATATTATTGCCTTGAAAAACCATCACGACAACACAACTTTGTGTGATTTCGACGAAACTGTACGTGGCGTTTTTTAAACCGGTAATTGCAAGAGACTTAGATCCAACATCGGGATTTCAAAAGTTCACTTTATATCAATTATTTCTTCGATGAACATGCTGAAAATGAACCTCGAATGTGCATACAGCCTGCGATTCAAAATAAATCAGAAAATTGAACGATAAGTAGGTTTTCAAAGTTGTATCGCCTTTTGTATGAGTATGTACAAAATTTAAAAAAGTATTTAAAGGACACTTACTCAGGGTAAGAGTATTCAAATCTTGGTTTTGTCGAGAATCTTAAGTTAAGTCTTCTCTCGGAAGGGAGCAAACAGTTGTCATTCCCATCGACCATCTGACAGAAAACCACAAACAGACAAACTGAAAACTAAAAGACAACAGGGAAATAAATACAGATGGTTTCTGAAATCTGGTAAAACATACAATGGAAATGTATATTATCATTTCTATACATGTAAGTAATAAAAATTTACTCTCAATATATAATAAATTTTATACATGATATATATAAATATAGAAATCGAAGAACAAACCTTTACCTGCAGATACATTCTGACTTTTTAAAATAATCTGATTTTCCTGTACATTTAACAATTATGTTCACTTATGATTTATACAGCTTCCACCTACCACTTAAAATCTTACACTTATTTTCTTACGGCCGATTTGTCTTCAAAGACAATGTTGCATATTTATGTAAATGAGTCTAAAGAACATGTAGCACGATGCACTTTGTCGCCACAAGAAGAATAGCCGGTGTTTCTTGATAATACTAGAAATAAAAATAGTAATATTCGATCGCTTCATTTCCGCAAATACCATCAGAGTCGAAACAAAACATTATTACAGCTGATTTTCAAGTGAAAGTACAATTATATTAGCTTCAAAGCATTACATGTCTTACCCCAAAAATACAACCTTATTAGATACATGTATGGCTTTTGCCAGGTAATCCCGGTTCATCAATCATTAGCAGGTTAAAATTATGTCATTTAAGCATAAATTTATTCATATTGAACCACCTTTCCTGACATTGTAATATTGTTCATATTGTTTTCTTGACATTGTTTTATTATTCATATTGCTTTTCTGACATTGTCATATTGTTTATATTTTTTCTGACATTGTCATATTGTTTATATTGAACCACTTGTCCTAACACTGTATTTTTGACACTTTTAATCTCCCGTCTGGTTTGGTTTTATATGTACACAAATAAATAAAATGGGGTTAAGTAGACCATATCATCTCATTAAGAAGAGGAGGAGTTTGTTGCATCTAAATGTCACCACAGAGCCTTCAAAAAGGGTGGAATGCTACTCCTTGTGACTAGCTTTAGATCGCCATGAACAAATCGGCACCTTCTACAAGGGTGAAATCCCACTCCTTGTGTTAAGCTTTTGATTGCCATAAACAAATCAACCCGTAAACGCAAAGTTAAGCAAATTATACTCAAAATAAGAAAAGTAAAAGATGAAGGCCAACCAAAAATTTCGACTACAGGTTTGAAAGAGGCACATGGTACATATTCTGGGGTTAAACAAGCTTTTCTGGTACTAAACTTCCCCAACATTATAGCCAAGGACAAAACCAAACCAAACTAAAGAGACACACTAGAGTGCACCCATCCCAATTAGACAGTACCTTAACAACAATGATGGCAAACGAAGATGTCTCTGTATATAATGCACGCAGTTGCTTAAAGCATGCTCAAGGTTCAATTCAAGATTATTAAACAAGAACTTTCTATACACGGGATGTTATCAAATATACAGTATATCGACTCTAAAGATTTAAATTGCATCACCAATGAACGTAAGGAAAAACAACAACCAATATAATGTAACAACATGCAAGCTCTCGTTTGCCACTAAATTGATACATATCACTTAAAGACTTGTAACTATCACCTTTTATAGAAATTTTGAGCAATATACACAAAACAAACACGAAAATTCAGGGGATAAATTATGAGAATATTTCTAAACAGAAAATCATACAAAAAGAACTGAAC
Organism: Geukensia granosissima; assembly: GCA_032357055.1. NCBI lineage: Eukaryota > Metazoa > Mollusca > Bivalvia > Mytilida > Mytilidae > Geukensia > Geukensia granosissima. The sequence goes on along the minus strand of JAULBM010318360.1, from coordinate 11,342 downwards.
TGAACAACAGAAAAAATGGTTAGAGTTATGACCTTTGTTCAGCTTTAGAATCTTTGGTAGCCAAGCGGTCAAGGTTGTTAATGAAGTCAGTACTTGTGTAAGCCAAAAAATGCCCTGTATAAAAGTGACCTCCAAGTATAATTTTATTATAAAAAACAAGGAAGACAATATTTTCTGATCATTATTTGTTTTATTCTTCCTCGACCTTTATCACAGATAACCATAGTCTCAGTGGACAATTCTCATGAGGAACACTATTTTATCTTACACCCGCCCAATGTCGATGATTGTCTTCTAATACTTCGGCCATTTTTTCAATAGATTAGGTCGATTGTCGTTTTTTAAGAATAGTTTCACATTTTGTATTCTGGGGATTTTTTACAGCTTCCGTTATAATATGGACTACAATTCAGTATTGAAAGCCGTAGGGGGACCTCTAGAACTTTAAATACAACTGTCTTTCGGTGGATGGCTGTGATAGTGACAATCATGCTACATCTTTTTTATATACACCTGTCAATAAATCTGACATTCGGGTTACCGAGCAGTCGAAGTTGTTGATAAAGTATGTCAGTACCTGTCCAAGGTCAGTGATTGTGTTCTGGTACATGCATTTCATCTTCTTTTGTTAATATAACATATTATTGATATGTTGTTGAAAAAGAATTAAATCCCGACATCTTAAGTGCATGTAGCTGCTTTAATGCATTCTTACACAAGATGCAATATGTGCATTTAATCCGAACTGATATTTTTTATTGATTTCTTTGATTTTTACAGTTTCCGAACAAGGCAATAAATTCTGTTTGATTTTGGAGACAGAAATTGTGCAAAGATTTCAATTTTTACTGTGGGGTCTCGGAACTAATCAAGCTTTGTCTGCATCGTATTTTCTTGTTATTTATCTGAAAACAATTGCGTTTGAATTGCTGGATCTAAATAGGATTGTTGTTTCAACAGCTGTTTAAGCCAAAGGATTTTTACCAGCATAACTCTACAGTGAGCCGTGTTCAACAAAATTAAATCCAATTGCAGCATGATACAACCGCAGCCTTTAAACCAAGCCTGAATGAGACAATAAAATCCTATTTTTCTCAGTCACGTAGCTTTCCTCATATCAGCAACACGTGCTGCCGGAGTGACGAATGTATGACCAACCTCGACGCAGTGACCCACTGTTGAACTGCCCTGCTACATTGGATGAGGTAGGACGCGGCCATAAAAATCTCTATACAGCGGATCCGTTCTGAATTGTTCTGCATCATGGCCATTAAAACAGCCATTGTAGACCAAGGCAAACCAACAATTTAAAGAAAGTCAACAAACGAAGCCATCTTTAATGAAATTAATTTGAAGATACTAAAGGGGCAGACAGAAATCGTTAAGTCGGAAGACAGACAAGACTATGGCCAACAAAAAAAACGACAGACAAACATAGAACACACGACACTACACTGAAACCTACAGCTGGAGTAACCAGAACCCTATAAAAAACCAGCCTGAGTTCGGTTGCTTCGGCAGGGAAAACAACTCCTGCTCCACTAGTGGCACCCGTCGTGTTACTCAGTAGTCAAAGCTTGTATATAGTCACAATCGTTATTAGCCACAACCGGTATAGGAACGGATTTGTATTCATGACAGTGGGTAGAAATTCATTGTCATTTGTGAAATGGATATTACATACCGATTAACCAAATCACGATGGCGACTTCCGGAGTGATGACTCTTATCTTTCCCTGAGAAACTTTTGGCTCAGTAGCTCTCTTGTAAGGTGCAATCCTCTATCAAGACAATCGTGATGGGAAGCACAAGCCCCAGAGTATCGTATCAATTGAGAAATATACACTTCGTATGCAGGTGCGGCTGGAATGTTGCTAGCATTGAACGGAAAATTTACAATCGGAAAATCAAAGTCATCTCTCTAGTCGTAAAGTTTTGTTCTTAACCCGCACTTACATGTACTGTCAATTTCTAGGTGTAAGTCTAAGAAGTCTTTGATTTCAAGTTCAATGGAATTGATGCGGTCAACATAATCATCAAATTTAGAGTAATTCAGTGAAAGGACATCATCTATATAGCGGAACGTGAAACCAAAAGATAAAGCCAATTTTTTCTCTTTTCTCTGTAGAAGGCTCTGTATGAATTCAGTATCATACGAATAAAGGAATAAACCGGCGAGAAGGGGTGCACAGTTGGTCCCCATTAGAATTCCGACATTCTGTTGAAACAAATGTCCGCCAAACATTACAAAAATGTTGTCAAACAACAAATCTAGCATTCCGAAAATGACATTTCAGAGTACTGTTTGTTAGGATCAGAGTTTTTAATAACATAATAAAGTTTGTACCTCCCTAGAACCAAATATTTATATCTGCGTTTCCCATCTTTTAGAAATCAGAGGTGAATTAAGGCTCTTTATTTTTCTTTGAGTTTTGAATATGAAACAGGGTGGAAAAATCAAATGATTTGATGCTATTGCCAGAGCAGGTGGACCTTGATTTGAGGCATTCTAACAGATCTTTGGATTTTTTTTAATCCACATTTGATTCACGCCACTTCTAGAATGGCTTGTTTCACAGTTACTCTGGAGCCCGTTTTTACTGCTGATAGAAAAACTGTCAGTAACTTGGAAAGACGTTTTGTGGAGTAATTGTCAGACCCTGCAATGTAACGCTGTTTGTAAAGACATTTGTGAACCTTTGTAATCCAGTTAAGTAAAGGAAGATCGATTCTTCCTTTTAAGTTGAAATTTTGAAGGAAGACAAAAACTGACCAATGATTGTCAAGGATTTCTTCTTTGGTAAGTGACGTTTGGGTATATGTTGGTTTGGCAAGTGAACTGTCCATTACTAAATCCTTTTTCAAGCAGTCTATGTAGTATGATTTACAAACAAAAGCAATGCTGTTAGGGTCTTTATCGGCAGTGACGACAACATATTTGTAATGTAGTTCAGATAAATGTCTGGCAACACTTGGATCTTTGAAGACTGATTTCAGTGTATTCATAGATCGCTTTAACTTGTGAATTTATTTGTATCAACTACCTCACAGTCTTCACCCCTTCGGAAAGGGTATCTAGTTCCTCTCCTTCGTGCTTCGCCCACTGTCTGGCATAATCCTCGACCGAACCCATAAGATCCTGAAATTAAACTTCCATTTTATGGATTGAGGCTCACGGAACTTTGGCCTTTTGGCAAACACATTCGTAGAGAAATGTTTTCGACAATGTTCATGCCACCTTTTATCACGTGGCCGGCAGAATTATATTTGAAAGAGGAACTTTTTCATGTGCAGTCCGTAGGTTTTGACTTGTAGTCGTCGATGCTGAGGTTCTTCAACAAGTGTTTGTAGTTAAAAATCTTGGTTTCAATAAATGTGGTATAGGTATATGAAATGATTGGTAGAGACTGATCTTTAAAATAAGGTGGAAATTTAGATTTGACGGATTTTTGATGCAAGATCTTGTTTAGATTGATTGCGTCAAGACCTTTGTTAGCCGATACTCAAATCGACAAAACCACGCTCCTGACCAAATTATACCAACAACTTCCAACGACAAGATACAAAAATACCACTAGTTACACCTGGGATCGTCCGACTGTGAGCATTAAATTGCTCTGTAGGACGTTGAACACTATCAAGCACGACAATAAAACCCTTTACAATGTAATTTTAACTCAGACACGGAGAGATATAAAAATTGTAAGTGAAGTTATTTATCTAATAAAATGTAAGGGATAATAGAAGTCTAGTGTAGAATATCATTGTGAAATATCAAAAGTGCATAGTCCAAAAAGACAAGACAAATTTGAAACAAAGATAAAAACAAAGGCATGGAATCCAGGAACTCCTTTACAAAACAGGATTGGGATCAGGTACTCATGAAGGTTAAACATGAAAAAATGCTGGAACACAACAATAAAATTAATAACCACCATCAATCGAGAACACATACAACAATTTATTGAGAAAAAAGAAGGATATGAAATGAATACCAATTCCTAATTTTTAACACATCTGCGTTCGAAGCACCCTTCATGATTAAAAAACGCTAGTTACCAAAACAGAGTTTCAAATACACATTTAACGACAAACAGAGGGTACAGCCATCCAATATGGTGTTGATAAACTGTTGAGGGTCGTTATACACCATGTTTTTTGTAAAATGATCAAAATGCAACGTGCAATCAAAAAAAATATTGCCACTCTCTCCTTTATTTGTTTAACTTGTATTACAAAATTCCAAATGTTTAGATATTTTAAGAATGAAGCCTTTATTTTTTGTCGCATATCTTAATATAAATAAGCAAAACTAATTTTCATGCCAAGAGTCTGATTTCCAAAAAATTATTGCAACAAACCTTGCTGTGAGAAGCAGTTTTAGCTAATTTCTGTAAATTTTCTAAAATTTTTAATGAAGAAGACTAAGAACCATCCAAATAAATCTGATTTTTGGATTAAATAGCGGAAAATTGGCAAATTTTGTGGAAACCGGCTTCAAAAACGAAATTCGATAAGAAATAATTAATCTTCAATAGCTTTGGTTTAGCAAAATTGCAAAAACTTGTGAGTACAATAAGCTTAACGATTCGCAAAAGTTCGGTTCACTTTGACAAATTTTTAAAAATGGCCATACAAGTGAACCATATACTTTGGAAAGTGGCCATACCTCTTAAACGTACGTCCATGCACGTTTCCTCCTGTAACACCTTCATGAAACATCAAGGATACGGAATAGATGACAAAAAGACAGCAATCTATCCTTCATATTATTTCACAAAAACAAAGTATAAAGCGCTTTTCTGGATAAACCTACACTAGATAAGTTAGGGCTTAAATATTGGAATGAGTCTAAATTAAAACATTTAGAATAACAATCAAATACCTATCCTTGAAGGACAGACCATTACGATGGCTGCCACTGAGGTCACTCAAATTATTATAACTGTCCGTGCCAAAATTCTTACATCTGAGTAAAATTATTATTTACGCTTCATTTCTCTCATCTACCATTTAAAAATATTTTAGGCATGAAATTGAACTAAAAACCACGAGAGAAATGTATCAACTCGAATGAATTATATCGCTTAACATGTTCTGCGTGAGTTTTCGTTTCCGAGGTGATTGAGTAAACATTCCATGGCGGCTGACATCTTTAATTTTGGACGAGTTATTTTTCCAAACGGGTGATGCAAGACACATGCGCAAAAGGTATGTAAACATTGCGTCAGCGTTCATCATGTTTTTGACAGCTGTTTGGCCGGTGTCCGAAAAAGGAAAAAAAAAGTCGAACTTTTATACCAGATCTTGCAAAATCTTTTATTCATATGGAGAAATCGTGGCCACTTTTTTATTCATATTCCCTACACTGGACCTCACATTCCATTAATAATCACGTGATGTTTACAAAAAACACCGGTGCAGACGAATTCTGGATTCTGCATTTGGAAATAATGGTGCGTACACTTGCTAATGTACACCAAACGAAATTTGCCACGACTTAAGTCATCATTGATGGAAAGTTCAGCTATAAAGTATGTCATATTATATATCGTTGGTGTTCTAATTTTATGCCGCATCTCATCCAGCAATTAAAATTTTAGTTTTCCTAAGCACAAAAAATTGCCCATTACCTAGCCAGTTCAACAAATTTTGTAAACAATAATTTCAACCAATAAAAATGTGTTTAAATAGTTTGTATCTACATACACATGATTTATAAAAGACTCCTTTTCATTGGTTGATCCATTAATACCAACAATCTGAAGGCAAAGTTTCAATTGCTAATTTTATCTGTGATGAAGGGGAGGTAATCAAAAAATAAATTTCAAAGATTTATTATTGAAAGAAAGATAACTCTAATTTTACTTACAAACTGAATTTGCTATAGTCTATTTTAAAATTACTGTGTTATTTTCTGAACTAGCTATCTGAAAGTAAAAACAAAATGTTGTTAATACTCATGCAAATTTCTTTACAAATATATATATATATTTAATTGTTTGATGACTGATTATTTTATGATTTTTGAAATGTGTGTGTTTTTCATGAAGAATGGAGGTAGTCTCCTGATCATTAACCACCAAACTTTATTTTACTATTTTTTTTACAATTTGGGCATATTTGGTCTATAACTTTGAAAAATATAACACATGTATTTTTATCTAATCTTTGGTTTGTTTTTTACTGAGTAATTAATTAAAACAATATTTTTTCCATACCTTTAAAATATAATGTGCCTTCTCTATAGTCATTGCAAAATTCTTCAAAAGTCACTTCATATTCTTCTTGGTTCAAAGTGTCTGTAGATTCATCTTCCCAGTAATTAATCTGTAATAAATTGTATAATAAATTACAAGCACTGCATGTATGAAAATTCTGTTTATTGCAATACACTTGTTAATAAAGCTTATAGTATCAATACACATTAATATATATATATATATGCAGATGCTTCTTGCAGTGAGCAATATTAATACAAGCAAAGCATAGTAAGAAACATCAAAAAGTGCTAAGCATGGAAGAAGACAATGAAAATTGCAATGTACAAATTAAATAGAGCACTGGATCAATCTATACATACATGTATACTTTGGAAACCTTGTATGTATCAAAACCTGTTTGCAAAAATCAAAAGCTAGCTCGAACTTCCTTTGTTCTTAATTGCACAGTTGTAAATGTTCCTTTAATTGTTCAAAATGCATAATATTTTAGGCAGATGCATTTTGGTATAAAATACTATATGCACTTGTTAGTAGCAGTGCAATCAAATACAGTATTTAGGCATGCATTCAAATTTGTTATCTGCATAGGCAACAGCTGAAACATGTTTAGAAGCCATCTGACTTTCCACCCCTCTATCTATCAAAACATGTTCTATTCTGCGCTAAAAAAACCTGGTTTAATTTGTGAAAAATTAAGATAAAGCGATTAACATGCAGTTCAGTTTTAATTCTTCGTTAATCTGATATCAGATGTGGACTGTGTCTTTCAGACATATATTCCATATTCTTTCTTTAAAACATACAGTTAAATTTTGATTTCTCGTAAATGTGATGCATGATGTAGATTGTGTCTTTTTAGCATATATTTCATATTTTTTCATTATAAATACAATGCTAAAATAACTATACACCTTCATTTGCATCACATAAGTATCTGTGACATAGATTCAGTGTCAACTATGCTAACTTTGATCAAAGATAGAGTTTAGATTTTACATTTGTGTAATTGTTAAAAGTTTGTCATTTCACAATATTACCGAAACTAAAAAGGCATTTATTTCTCCTTCTAACAATAACACAGAATGCAATTATACTACAGATAGTGTGCAAGGGACATGCAATTTCCTAATAACTGGTGATACTCATGCAATTACTGTACTAGACTTTGTTAAATTGAATTCATGTATGTTGTATCAAAAAGGTTGTATAAGTAGTTCAAGCCACCTTGATTAAAGGGACAAGAGCAGATGTTGGTATAAAGTTAAGAGAAAAAAAAATTAGGAAAAAACCCTTTAAAATTGGAATGAGATGGGAGGAGAGGATATGGTTACAGTTTATCAGGATATGAACTGTCAAAATTTAAATGATTATAACCTTAAATGTATTGTTTTGGAAGGAGACAATCTTGCCACTGTATGTGGTATCAGTCTGGGTCTCTGCATCAGTCCATACATGAAATATTTGTCTTTGCACAAAACTGTCTGGGTCTTGAAACAGTGCCATATCCAAGTTATTATCATTTTTAACTTTTAAAATTTCGAGTAAATTATTAATAAGTTGATCAACGTCAAATTGTTTCCCTTTACTGCTAAACTGGAATAAATTCTTCTTGTCTTTCATTTTAGAAACCACAAAATCTGTATCATTTTTATGTATGTTAATCTGGTTTTTTAGGGCTGTAATTTTTTCCTTTTTAGTTTTAAGTGTTTGTATGCCAGATAAAATTTCAGTCTTATTTTGCCAAATGCCAATGTTTGTAATATGTTTCAGAACATCTAATTTTTTCTTTTCTTTTCTCTCCTCAAACTCCTTTTTTTCTTTTATCTTTTCCTCTTCAATTGCACATCTATCTTCAAATAACTTGTTTCTATTTGCTGCCTCCTTCTCTGAAACCAATTTTCTTTGCGTTCTTGCATAGTCAATAATATCTTCTCTCTCATTATCAGTTTTTGAATTTAACCACATAGATGTGTTATTAGACTTATATAATATACAATTTTCCAAACAATCAGTGGTGCAATTTGGTGCCTTCTGTAATTTATTGTCCACTTTGGCAAATAAACGTTCCACACTAATATTGTTAGATGGACACGATTTTGTTTCCAAAATAATTTTATCTGAAGGTGAAAAATATATGCCATTTTCCAAAAAATCTTTAAACAAATTTTTACTTTTTTCAAGCATACTACATACAAATTTATTTAATGCCTCTAATGTAAAATCATCCAAAGAAGCATCAGGTACAAAAAGGTGTGAAGATGGACGGGATGGCTTATTTTCTGGCCCTTCTAATAATCTAATACTGCTATTCAGAAGAAGATCCGTATTTTCAACACATTGCTCTAAAAATTCAATTAATCTATAACATATATGACCCATATCAATGGGAGATAATTCCATGTCACTAGCTACATTCCAGTACGGTTCTGTTATTTTTTCACAAACTATTCCTAAAGCTCTACATATACAAAGAATTTTTGAATTTTGTAGACATTTAAGAATAAAATCCTATGTAAAGTTAACACTAGTTTTTGAATCTGTTAAATATTTTACAAGATGTGTAGCTAAATAATATGTACCACGACCATTATGGAATAAATTATTAAATCTGTTTCCTCTTGAATTCATAATAGGCTTCTCAAAAATTCCAATTTTTTTCAAATAAACTGATGTCAACAGTGGATCACCTGAACCATCTTTATAAAAAAGTTTAGACATAAAGCGAAGTAAACAGTGTGTAATTGATTCCTTGTTATCTGTTTTAATATTTGTATCTATTTTTGACTCTAGTTCATGTAACTGTTTAACACATACTTCAGAAAACTGTAATATAGGATGCACTCCACATTTAAAGAAATGGATATTATCCGCTGAAGAAATTTCTTCAGACAAAATTTTATTTACTTTGCCTTCAGTGGCACTTCTGTCGGTCATAAAACAAGTAACCTTTTGCAAAATATCATTTTCAGTATTTTGATTACTGACAGAATTTGTATTCTCTATATCACTAAACACTGATTTAGTGCATTGCACATATGTGGATGCTTTTCCATCTTTCACTTCTTTTACACCAGCAGTGAAAATTTGTTTGTTTTCATTACTCAATTGTACAGCATAATAATGCCTTCCTTTTTTAGTAGTAGCATCTCTCAATACTGTTAAACTATCAGAATTTTTGACTTCATCAGCAATATGCTGTTTTGAAACAATACCCGCTTCAGTAGTTAAATTTTTTGCTGTTGCAATAGATGGTAAATCATCAATTTCTATTTCTAAAATATTACAAACCGACTTAATAATCGGTGCACATTGCTTTAGAGCTACCCCTCTTGAACGTAAATCATAATATAACTGACGTATTTTTGAGTTATAAGGTTTTCCTATTTTTTCGTCTCTAGTGGAAAAAGTACATGTATTTTCGAGTTCCTGTGTACTCTCAATACGTAAATTGTCAATTTCTGAATTCAAATCACTTATGATTTTTTTTAAAGTATTGCACTGGGTGCTTTTATCTACACGGTAATTCTGAAAAGCAATTTTTTCACGGAGATCACAAATAGTATGTTTCTGTTGAGAAATTATCAGTGACTGTCTTTTTATCTTCTGGTTTAACCTAGACACATTTATGCTTTGTAACCTTTTTCTCAAATTTGTGTTGGTTGTTTCATGGTGTTCAATAGTCTTTTTCAACCTTTTAATGTCACTTTGTGTAGCTGCACAGTCCTCAGTCTTACGTTTTAAATTACGTTTAGGTTAAAAATATTGTTTGGATAAATAGTCTCTCAGCTTTTGTTCATTACGACAGTTTTTTAGTCTCTTAATGTAATGGACAAAGCACTTGGCTTTCACATAGTTACTGGTTAGACTTATCGAATTAGGGTCTACGTTCACAATTTTACAAAGAGTTTCATGTATCAATTTGCAATTCCCCTTGAGTCTTTCAAAAATTTCAATTACATCCTTGTTTTTTATTAAGTTGGACATCTTGACAGTTCATATACTGAAAGCTTATGTTTACCTAATATAAGCTACAGAATAAAAGTTAAAAGATTTTTGAAAAATAATAATATTAAACGTTTATCTCTACAGTACAGTTTAAAGTATACGTTACATGTAGTTCAGTCAGATAGGAAGCCCTCTTTATAAATGTTGCCTTTTTACATTAATGGGCATACTCATACAAAGCATCCCTAGCAGGTCATACTTACCTGTGTCCACATTTTATTTTATGTGTAAAACTACATTTAATAATGATAATACATATCATGACATAATAAGAGTCAATATACCATGAAACTAGGACGAAAGGTTAAATGTCAGACATAGGAAGACAAAAACCTTCTTGGCGGCTTGCGTGAAATAGGAATGTAACCAATTCTTGTAAGAAGTCTACATTAGGAATACAATGCTTACCTTTCAGAATCAATAAACAATGAGCTTTACTGTTGATGCCAATTTAAGATCACCTGAAATTAAAACAACAGGAAAATTACCTCCCTTGGTAAAATTAATAGGAAAGAAAAAATGTAACAAATTGCATGAATATGTATATACATGTAAATACAATACAAAAAGCTAATATAAAGAATTACTTTATTTTTTCAATAACCATTTATGAAATAAATAAATTTTCTAATTTTTCTCATTTAAAAAAATATATCAATGGGAGATAATTAATATTGATCATTTTGCATATTGTTGTCCCATCTCTGTATGTCATACAGTTTTAATTTCTGATTCTTCATACAATGCTACTTACTGTACCAGATTCAAACATGTAACAAAATTACTTCCATAAATTTTCAGGATTCAGATGTATGCATCCACGGATTCAATTCATTAACCTGAAATAAATAAAACAATTTTTTTTTATCAGATCAAGTATAAAAACATTGTTTCCATATAATATAGAAATGTATATATATTTATACATGTGTGTGTGTTCAAAGACAGACAAAGCATGCAGTATTGGTATATAATGTGCTAAAGGTGATGAACTCTTGTTATAAAAAAAGTTTGTTAAATGTCTTTTACCTTTCCAAAAATACATATAAAAATAGGAGATGTGGCATGATTGTCCATGAGACAGCCACCCACCAAGTGACAGTAGAATTTTAA
>JAULBM010318349.1:0-13697 GCA_032357055.1 Geukensia granosissima | reverse complement strand
ACATTATGATACCTATTGACTCCATTGCCAGGGCTCTTTTGTAATACAATGCGAAAATAACACTGAAGATCGCTTATCTTCAGATGAAAACAGCAATCAAAGCGCTGTTCCTTTGTTTGGAATTTACTTGTACACGTGAGATTTTTGTGTGATGAATATTTACACCATATCCCCCTTTTTTCTATTATAATAAATGGATACAGGTGCGCGTTGATCTATAATAGGCTGTATCGTTCTAAAAGCAGTTTCCGTATATGGCTAGACTGGCGGAGTAATTTATGTCATTGTCTTTTGTCCTACTTTTTCATGCGTTCCACTGGTTACCTTTTGTACTGGTTTCCTAGAAATTATTTTTATTCAAGCCAAGAGCTTGAATCTATCTAAATCGATGTTAAATTTTAATTTGGGCAATGCGTATCCTTTTTGTTATTTTAAACCGCATTAAGAGATGATTGTCCAGAACACAAATTGAATGTATTAGTGGCGTTGTTTAAATTTTTTTAATTTTTATACTTTCAGGAAGCATTATTTTGAGTCGCGCAACGATATTCAATGTTCTTATTCCGATGGCATACGATATTTTGAGCCCGCGATATTATGATCCCGGGGTCAATATTTCGCTGCGAAATAATGATCCCCCTTATGATATTCATACCTCCTCCTGTACGATATATTGACCCCCCTGAAAAGAAACTGGTAAGGGGGTCAATTTATCATAATCTTATGTAATTTGTACCCCCCTCCAGCAAATAAATGTTATAAGAAACTTTCTGTGAAGGGGAGAGAATATATTTCTGCATGTTATTCTTTATATATACTCTCTTAACAAAATAGAGATAATTGGGGAAAGGTTGTTAAAGGTTTCATCATTTAATAATATAAAGAAACCTTTTAATAATATAAAGTATAAATAATATGAGAAATGTTGGTCAGAGTAATGAATATATCAAGAAACAAAAATTATCATATTTACAAATCCTTTCTAAAAAAATGAAAACTTCTGTGACTAATTAAAATGTGATCATTTTGAGATGAACATTGACCATTAAGATTTCGGTTGTTAACTACTATTCAGATAAGAGATCTTCACAGAAATTTGAATTTTTTTATCCAAAGCAGATTATCAAGAGTAGTTTTTAATACAATTTTAAGACCATTAGGTATGATGCCATGTTCAGAAGAGTTTTAAAGGCAGTTTTTAAAAAAGTGACTTCAAAAAGCTTTCTACACACAAACATTTAACATGGTTCATGACATGAAATTTTTTTCAGGGGACATTTCATTAAAAGGGGTTTTGTTCTGTTCATTAAACCAGTTCTAAATGAAATCAACTGTTTAACCGTTTTAAATATTTGTCAGAATTTTTGTTTTATTTAAAAAAAAATGTTGGAGCAAATAATGTCATTTAATGAATAATTCAAATAAGGAAAGAGGTGGTCAAAAGTAATAACACTTTTGATTAAACTGAAAATTAAAAAGGTGTCCTGTGTAGGTCATCCTATGGCAGGTTGTTTTTTTTTAGCTATTAATAAAGGCAATCACAATATACACTTAAACAACATGTGTTCACACCATTTTATTGGGGGGACCATCATATCTTGTGTAATGATGCTAGAAATTTACAACTGCCTGACTTGTTTCGGCCCAGTTAAATTAATGTAAGTTATAAATTGTATATAGTTTTCTGTCAAATTTAATTAGGCTAATTATTTTAGTTATTAGATTTAATTTATTTCATAAACATGTATTTGATTATTGGTTTTGGTATTCTGCAAATTTGAAAATTTATTGAGTAAAATTTAAATTACAAGAAAAAAAATTGAAAAGCTTCATTAAGATTAGCAACAAATAAATTATCAGATATAAAGAAAAAAATTATCAATCTAATAAATAAGTTACTTAGCCTTGATTGTATGAACAGGTCAAGTATTCTTGAAGAAAGTCATATCTATAATATGTGCATTTACATTGTACAGTCAGATAATTTCAGTTATTATATAGTTCAGAAAAAAGTGCTCATATACATGTATATGTTGGGGAGATATGTCAAAATATAAATAATGCAATAACTTACTATACAAAAAAAGGTTGAAAAATATTATAATATATAATTTCGGATACTACAGAGAATCTGGACAATTAGTTTTTAAAATTTATTCTATATAAAAACCATTAATACTGTAAAAACATCAATCTTAACTGTGTGAATGCCTAGATTTTTTACATTTACATCATAAAAATGTAAATTAAGGTGGTTTGGAATAACATAGATAAAGAATAATTCACATTTGTTCAGCCACCTTACACACATTTATTAAAAAAAATGGTGATCAATAAAAAACTGACAGCTACTATCTGAAAGCTCTAAGAAAAATTACATGAAAAAAAATTCATGACAATATTGAATGAGATATCAGAAGTTGAAAATGACCTTTTTGTTAGTGTGGGGACTTTAAACCTCCAAAATTGTAAATGAAAAGGAAAAGCAGTAGCAAATTTCAATTACATTGGGATGAATTCAAATGATTCTGAAGACCATTATTTTTCCTTTATCAATATCAATCCTTTAAAAAAAATAGAAGTATTGCAAAAAATGTCACGTGGAATGATTAATTTCATATATATTGTGACCTTTATTTGCTTTTATGGACAAATTATCCATTTTGACTGTTTTTTGTTTAAACTACTACAACCTTATTGCACGATTATTTTCCTAGGTAACACTTAATTCAGTCTACTTAGATAAATAATATATTTATTGCCTTTTTTCCGTATTTTTGGTCAGCAATAGTGTCTATAAAAATCAAAACATTTCTAATAGAGAAACAAAACTCATTATCAAGATACCATAATTTGGAGTCAAACTTTTAAAGAGCAAAACACCCAAAGGGAAAACATCTGAGAGCTGTAAGTTATACTTAGCTTGTATTCATTGCTTGCAATTGTGTCTTTTAAAAACTACTGTAAGGGCAGCTCACTTTAGTAATAGCCTTTCTACAATTTTAAGAATTTTAAAATGGGATGTAGCTGGCATACTTTTTACTGAAAATGTATCAAGGTGTGGTCATTTTTAGTGCAAAATATTTTTTTTTCCTTAAGACACTATTTTACAATCCATAAAAAAGGTGTTTTGAATGGGTAATTTTCTATAGTAAATTTTTGTTTAAAATCAAATTTCCCAAATAATGATTGTTTTCCATATATATGATATTAAACTGTGAATTATATTTATCTTATCATAAAACAACCAAAAAATTGTACTTTTGATCTGAAAGAGGCTTTAAATAGCTAATTTAAGAAATCCTGCCAAAGTGAGTTATCTCCCCTGCAAAACCCCTTGGACCAGGCAACTAACCCAGATTTGAAGAAACTGTTGAATATATTTGCAAAACTACTGATAATTTATCAACGAATAAGCAAGACTAATGTTTTTATAAACATGAGTCATTCATAAATAGCTTGAAATAAGATTAAACAAAAAAAAAAAACATTTCTGAAGTGAACTGCACCAACAGAACAGCAAATCAATTAAAAAAATCTTAAGAAAATAAAAAAAAACTTTATGAAATTTTGACCTCCCTATCTTATGATATTTTGACCCCTCCAAAAAAAAATAAATACATAGGATGTGCTACTACTTAATTGGATAAATAATCTTAATTTGAATCAAAACAGGAAGTTAATTTAAAAAAAAAACTCCCTAAATGAAATGCAAAGCTCCATGGTAAAAATGATACATTGACCATTCATTCAAATGAGTTCAAACATTTTACAACAAAACCAGACAAAAAAATCTTTATGATATTTTGACCTCCCTATCTTATGATATTTTGACCCCCCTAAATGAAATGGAAAACCGCCTGGTAAAAATGATATGTTGATCATTCATTTAAATGAACTCAAACATTCTACAAGAAAATCAGACAGCAAAAATCTTATGAAATTAAGACCTCCCTAACATATGATATTTTGACCTCCCCCCCCCAGCTAAAATACCTAGAATGTGTCATCTTCTACTTTAATTGAATGAATAGTCAATTTCAATTTTAAAAGCAAATCAGTTTAAAAGAAATAATCTTTATGAAATTTTGACCTCCCTATCTTATGATATTTTGACCCCCCAAAAAAAAATACTTAGGAAGTGTCAGCCTACTGCTTAATTGGATAAATCAAAAAAGCAAATCAATTTTTAAAAAATGATATTTTGACCCCACACTTGAAATACCAAGAATTTGTCAACCTACAACCTTCTACGTCAATTGAATAAATAATCTAAATTTAACTAAAAAAGCAAATAAATGTTAAAGAAAAAAATCTTTATGAAATTTTGACCTCCCTGTTTTATGATATTTTGACCCCCTACCGCAAATACCTATGATATATTAACCTCCTACCTTTACTGAATATATAATCTGAATTGAATTCAAAATGCAAATCAATTTTTCAGAAAGCAAAATCTCTATGAAATTTTAACCCCCCTTTATGATATTCTGACCCCCCTAACTATGAAATATATATAGAATCTAAATCATTTTTTCAGAAACCACATCTCTATGAAATTTTTACACCCCTTTATGATATTATGACATCTCATATATGATATTCTGACCCCCTTAATGATATTCTGACCCCCCAACTATGAAGTACTAACCTCCTCTTTTAACATGTTATGTCTGAATTCAATAGGGGGGTCAATACTTCATAAGGGGGGTCGAAATATCATGACCCCATATCATTACCCCGGGGTCAAAATATCATACGATATATTGACCCCGGGTCACTTTTTAGGGGAGGTCAGAATATCATATGACACCGGTACGAAATATCCATTTCACAAATGACAATCTTCCCACTGTCACCAATACAAATCCGTTCCTATACCGGTTGTGACTAAGGTTGATTCTGACCATATACCCGCTTTGACTACTGAGTACCACGACGGGTGCCACTAGTGGAGCAGGAGTTGCCAACCCTTCCGTAGCATCTGAACTCACCCTTGTGTTTGTAGTGTTCGTGTTACTCCAGCTTTAGATTTCAGTGTAGTGTCGTGTGTTTTATCTTTGTCTTTCGTTTTATTTTGTTGGCCATGGTCTTGTCTGTCGTCCGACTTATCGATGTTAGTCACAACCGGTTTAGGAACGGATTTGTATTGATGACAGTGGGTAGATTTGCCTCTGTGAACTACTTTCTTGTGGTTCGACTGCAGTCTCTTTGACATTAACCCCATTTCTTTCACTTTCATGATTGTTATCCGGTGATATTGATTATATATTGGTATTTTTGTTAGAAAATTTTATTCTACTAGAGTCACATGTTGGTTGATTGATCAATAGGGTTTCGAATATATTACTGAGATTTAATAGCAAATATTTGCCCAATCAGAAATACTATTTCAAATTAAATCTTGTATACCTTGTAGTAATTGTCCTTT
The DNA here is from genome assembly GCA_032357055.1 of Geukensia granosissima. Classification (NCBI taxonomy): domain Eukaryota; kingdom Metazoa; phylum Mollusca; class Bivalvia; order Mytilida; family Mytilidae; genus Geukensia; species Geukensia granosissima. The sequence goes on along the minus strand of JAULBM010318349.1, from coordinate 8,266 downwards.
TGAAAATATGTGAATCAAAAACCAGTCAGACATAAAGATATTTAAATATCATGACTACACAAGTATAAATCTTTGTTAATATGAATCTGGTCGCTTCCTGATAATTTCTTCACGTAAGTCTGACTGATATTTAAAATTTCTTTTATAGTTACATTTTCGTATTTCTAAACAAAACTTCTGAACTATATAATTTTGAAGGTCAGCAAACGCACCAACTATTTTAAGAATAACACAAACTAGGCCAAATTGTGAAATGGGATCAGATATGAACGTTGACTAGAATTCCCTTAAGGTACGACCAAGTGTTATGTTTCCCGTGTTAATTGATAGTCCACGTTACCAAACGCAAATTTATCACTTAACGAAAAACCTTTCATTTGTTCGGCCAATAGACTAGTATGATACTATTTAAAAAATGTGTCAAGAAATACCAAGGGGATATTCGAGGAAAAGGGAAAATGTAAAAGTACTGACAAACTCCGGAGAACAACGAGGACAAGACCAAAACGACAAAAACACAACAGTAGTAGCCGCTGCCGCAGAAATATGACGTGTGAGAGTGAAATGAGCACAGGAGTAACATGTGCAAGACGGGAAAAACATAGGAGGCAGCAAAGAGTCGATGGTAAAAAACCTCATGAGCAACCACGAAAGGGTTTTGCTTTGGACAGTTTAAGAACTTACAGCAGCAGCAACATAAATTGGATGTGTAGGATCGAAATGAGCACGAGAGTAGCATGAGTAAGAAAAATGGAGCAGCAGTAGCAGCAAGAGTCGATGGTAAGAAATTTAAAGAGCAACCACGAAAGGGTTTTGTTGTGGACATTTAAGGCACTAAGAGCAGCAACAGGAATGTGTAGAAAAGAAATGAGCACGAGAGTAATGAACAATACAGATAGGGCAGCCAGAATAGCGAGACGATGGTTAGAAAGCCACAGGAGCAACTAAAGAGTACAATTGTAGACAGGTGAAGGACTTACAGCTGCGGATGAATTGCATGTATGAGATAAATTAGCACGACAGTCACATGAGCAAGACGGAACCAGGAGCGGAAGCAGCAAGAGTCTTGAGTTTACATAGAATAGTTAGAACAGCGGTGTAACTTACAAGGGTAAATTGTCTTGAGTGAGAGGAACTGTTTAATATCTGACGGAGTCAGTGACAAACAGAGGTGTTTGAATTGATTTTTTACGCAAAATCAGTCAATCAGAAGACAGATAACAAACGTTTACGGGTAAACAGTATTAAAAAATTATTTCAAAGCCGTTCAATCACGTGAAGACACTCGAATTGAGCGGATGTATCCAGATTTAGAGAGATAATGTCCAACGTCCGTTTTGTACCTGTTGTATTAATTAAGAACAGACCGGGGGACACCGAGATGAACGTAAAAGCTGACTTAAAGAATTCATATAGCGAATGTACACGTCCCTATCGAAACCAAACACCATAACAACGGAAAGCCATTACGGGAAAAGATATAGGAAATTAACCATATACAAGGCTAATTCAGAAATCTTCGGAAAGACTGGACATTGCAAAGGATGAAGCATCAACAGTGGGATAATGACAATATAGCAATCAAAGAAATTTGAAGCGAAAAAGTAGAAATTCTTTGCATAACGCTTGGGTGTAGAACAACCAACATACCACGTCGAGGTACCCCACCGCAAACCTTTTATACTAACTTAAAAAGATTGTCAGTGGATGCTTGACAGCGGAATGAATAGGAATTTCTAGAACAAGAAGATGCATAATTGCAATATCTGTGGATTTGAAATCAATCGCCGTTTTAACTTGGTACGAAGAAATCTCAGCACGGAATAGAAGGAGTCTATAATAAACCACAAGCATACTCCTAGCTAACAACGATATGGCAGAAAACTACAGGACCACTACTTAGAAACGATGGTATATAACATCAAAACAGTAGATGAGATCCCGTTTACAGAAAGTTTAGTTAGACGATCAAGCGCTTAAAAGAGGAAGAAGACTATGCATGACACCACGGAATGTTGGAAGTTTGCTGTAAAGAAAAGATAATATATGTTGGACGACGTACTATACTTTACATTTATGATAGACATTGGTAAATTATTTAATCTAATTTATGGTAACGAAATCCTCGAGTTGATAGTTTGTTGGTAATACAAATATTAACTGCATTTAAATCTAAAACTTCGCTGTATATACTTATAAAACGGACAATTTAAACAGAGTTTTTTATGGTAGTAAGGGAACTAGTCAAACGCAGGAATTTGAAGATACCAAAGGGGCAGACAGGGCAGAAAGTTTAGTTGTAGTTGATCTACTGGACACGGAGATAAAACTTTATTTGAAGGGTTTCTTATATAATTCAGGTAACCAGTTAATGATTGGAACATTAAAATATCAAGCACGGGTTTTAAGTACATGTCATATTAATCTTTAATCTTGTACAATAAAAAGTTCCAGTTAAAAATCTCAATTGATTGACTTTTCAATGAATGTAACTTGACACTTTTCCGGTGCAGTGAAATACCAGTATTGTAGAAGCATAGTCAGATTATTATTTTTCACGTGAACCTAAGAGGAAACCAGAGATGAATTCAGTGGATGTCACATAAGCGAAAACGCCTTTAGAAGTGATGTCAGAGTAAATAACGCCAACGGAAGAAGACGCATGGAGCAGAAAATGTTCTTGCGCGTTAGGAGTGGGCCAACGTTCTCGGTTTTTAGGATTTTCCAAATCTTTCAAGGCCCTCTGAATGAGCCTTTCTTACTATGTTGAAAGTATAGGTCCTGGAGGGGACATATAACTCCACGCCCTTTTCAGATAATCCAATTTCCCCTCCCTTTTCCGGGATAACACTCTCTTCTCCGTTTTGTTGAACGAGACGTAACTGTGCTTCATTTTCATTTTTTTACAATATATGATGTCTGCCTTTTTTTTAGGTAGTGTCTTTTGATATTTTTAAATATTAACTTTACTATTATCATGTTGCAACACAGTCAGGGCGAATATTACGTAAATGAAGTATATACAACGTTTATTTCAGTTTCTACTGAAAGACACGAGATTTCAAATGATGTACAAGAAAGAAGATTGCAGCCAACGTAGAAAATTGAAGCAGCCCCAAGATATATTGCCGTAAGATTGATCGCACAAGGAACGTCAAAGCAAATAGCAGTTCCGTCGAGGAGCCTCTGAGTGCAAACCTATTTAACCATCGCTTAACAAAGGAAAGAAGTGGAACCCTCTGCAACAAGACGATAAACTTGCAATATCTATGGATTTAAATGATACCCCCGAAAGAAAAGATGAGGAACAAGACTGTTACAGTTGAGATGTTATCTTGTTACCCCTATTTTGAGTGGAATTCTCGCTGGGTCGGACCGGAATATTCGGAAATATCGCAAGCAAGTCAAGAATCTAAAAGTCCTTATTTTTGAGATTTCCCTGAATTCGTGTTACTACAGCTTTAGTTTTCAGTGTAGTGTTGTGTTTTCTATATTTGTCTTTCGTTTCATTTTGTTGGCCATGGTCATGTCTGTCTTCCGACTTAACGATTTCTTTCTGCCCCTTTGGTATCTTCGAATTCCTTTTTCAGCGGCTGCCTCGAAAAAGTATACAATAAATAATATTGATCGTAATATCACGAATATTTTGAATCGGACAGTTCAGGAGACAACAGCAGGACCTGCTGGAATACCGAACCTTCAATATCAAAGGCATGGAGAACTTACAGGAGTAATGACTGGTTAGATGGGATGTGTTTGTGGTTGCAAGTTGTTCAGGCGGGTGATTGATAAGACTAATCGTAGTGAGGGACACGGTGAATGGTTTGAAAGTAGAAAGTTATTGGTTGTTGAAAGCTAGTGCAACGTTTGGTTCTTGTACCTTTTGGTAGACCTAGACAGGATTGTAGAAACGTTTAATGGGATACTTACCCACCTTAGGTTAATGGGTGTTTTCAGGAGAGTCGGCTGGATTATTTTAAGGAGCATTTTTCTTCTGCTGAAGATCACCATGGCGAACGTCTCGGTGTTGGCGGGCAAACTCAGCCCGAATTTGAGTTTCGATGGTCGATTTCTTCAGCCACTCGGACTGATGACTCACGTGAATGAAAAACAACTGGAACATGTCAGAGATGTTGCAGTCACTAATGAAGCGGTTCATGTTGTGGTAGTTTTCCAGAACTTGGCGAGGTTTTTGTACATGCTTCTGGCCTTGTTTTGGGTGAAACCGGCATTGAAATCGACGGCCGGGTAGTGCTCTGCTTTGAGATCCAAAATAGAATATTCATGCGAGAGATCAAAGCACAAAGTTCGAAGAGACAAGACAAACCCGAAAACTAAAAGATGACAGGAAACAAAAGATCAAGGAATTGAACTCCATAAACTTCTTTACAAAAAAAAAAAAAAAAACAAGAGTAGGATAAGGTGCTCCAGAAAGAAAGCATTAGCAATTCTTAAACAGAGGCCAACATTGTTGAATTACTGGTAACAGTTCCACAACTAGTGAAGATATACTGATATCATATGTATCAATTAATTCATGATGGCGACCTTAAAATCTAAGTAGGGCCGATTTATAACTTGATTGGACATACCTTTATTGTAGGAACTTACACGACAACAGGAATGGTCGAACTTGGAACATATAAAACCATCTAGGAAAAATGAACCCTAAGGCAGTACAAGCAGGAATATTGTCACATAAATATGGGAATTATACGAAAGTAAAGTTGAAATTACAAAACTTAAAAACAAGTTTAACCTCTATTTTTCATCTACATGTATTTTGATGAATAAATCTAGATATAAAACATATTTTAATAGTCTGTGTTTTTTTTTAATTTCTAGTTCGCTGGATTATATTTGGCTTAGAGGCTTATTGAATGTTACATGTTTCTGGAAGGGTAAGCATTCCCTGTCCAATTTACGCGCGGCACCTGTCGTGGAATCCATTAATTCTAAACCAGGTTCCATTGATTCTAAACCGGGTTCCATTAGACCGGGTTCCATTAATTCTAAACCGGGTTAACGTCAACAACAAGATGAGGTCAAACTCCACAACTAGTTTAGATGATACCACATGGATCAACCAGTTCACAATAGCAACCAAAAAATCTAAGCAGTGACGATTTCAACCTTGATTGGACGGATCGTTGTTCTTGGTCAATTTCGGGGAATAAATCTAGTTACACAGTTTTTAGTCTGTGGTCTGTAATTTCTAGTTCGCTTGGATATATTTGCTCGAGATGTTCACTGAACGTAGGATTATTCATTGACAAAACATCATCGATATAACGAAAATTACAATTAAACGACCAGCCTAATATCTTTTTGAATTTTGTCGCAGGAGTAACTGGATGAGTTCTGCTTCATACGAGTACAAAAACAAGTCGGAAATTTGTTCCCATTGGTATGTCAACGGTCTTTTGAAAAGTCCGTCGAATTTTTCAAAATGTTGTCGAACAAAAAATCCAACATTTTAAAAATACCACGTGCACTTTCACTGTATTTTTTAGAACAAACAGTGCGTTCTCTTTCAAAGTAAGTTTATTTATTATCATTATTATTCACATTATATCCTGCATAAATGATGTGGACAGAAAAAAAGCTGAATTCCACAATATCTTGAAGTAGCTCCACTAGACGATATCTGGAAAACATCTCTCCTGATAAAGAATGAGTGTTTTCGAACGATGGATCCGATCTATGCATGTATACACGAAGGTTTATTGACATCGTAAATAATCTAGTACAAAACAACATGAAGACCACGACTGGACATCTTCAATCATGAGATTCAAACATAATACAAGATGTTCTTCAATCAAAACAACTCGAAATTAGAAGGTCAAATTCAGCAATAGGGAAAATAAATATGTGCAATACGTTCCGAAGCCTTTCCGTATTTTCCGTGGTTTAGAATTAAAACAAATGAAGCAAATTTCAGTCAAACATTGTTTAATTATTTTCATGTCAGACAAGTCTGATGTCTGGGATGTTGAATACCTTCAGTCAAACAGAAGAGCCATCGACCCAGTCGTTTCAAAATGAAAGTTTACTGATGTTGAATGGATATTATTGATTTGGATATGCTAAAGGTACATTTAAAGGAGTAGCTTTTCTCCATTAGCATTAAAACCAAAAACAAATTAAGCAAGAGATCCAACCATAATACAAGAAGTACTCAAACCCAAAGAAATTGAAATATGAAGCCAAATTCAACGGCAGGATTAACTACTATGTGCAATACGTTTCGAAGCCTTTCCGTATGTACAGTGTATTAGAAATTAAACAAAGTCCAGCAAATTTCTGTAAAACATTATTCGATAAGAGGAAGCGAAAGACAAAAAGTGGAAAGTCGACAGACACGGCAATCTCGCGAATACGAACAAGACGAAACATGACACACATACAAAACCAATAACTAATAAAAAAATATGAACAATGCGGACCCCACCAAAAAAAAACAGCGGGGTGAACCCACTGTGGGTTCAGGTGGTCCGAGAGGGTAAGTAGTTCTTCCCTCTTAAAAGACAACCGTCCATTGTCGATTTTCCAATCCGGTATTAGTCATTTTAGGGTAATGAAATTTTAGGAGGGACGACTTCAACATTGATTGGGTGTATTCATGTTGTAGTAATTGGAACAGGCACGAGAGTATAGATTCAACTGCGAGATACAAACCACGTAGGCAGAGGAAGCAGAATTAATATGGGAAGTTTGAAGTCATCCCGTTTGTCGTAAATCCTAGAAACAAGTTTTTCCTCTTGGTCACTTTCGAGGAGTAAATCTAAGTATGAAGCAGATTTTGTTGAGTCTGTGGTTTCCTTAATTTCAAGTTCGCTGGGATATATTTGGTCGAGATTTTCACTGAACGTAGGATTGTTCAATGACAAAACATCATTGATATAGCGAAAAGTAAAATTGAACGATCTGGCCAATTTTATTTCTTTTTGTTATTTCGTAGGAGTCCCTGAATGAATTCTGCTTCATAGGAGTACCAAAACAAGTCGGCTAGTAGGGGCGCACAATTTGCGCCCATTGGAAAAAAACTCGCCCACCAAATTCCACAAGCGGTGTGTTCTCTAACCATTAAGACATCTTTTTACCTACAACCAAATATTTATATCTTGGATTTCCATTTTGTTGAAGAAAACACTGATGTAATAATTTCTTAATACGGTCATTAAGTTTTGATCGTGGAATCGTGGTATAAAGGGTAGAAAAGTCAAATGTTTAATTATACATGTACAAGTAATTAAAGAATCGGGTTTGAGGTATTGAAGAAGATCTTTCGAAATTTTTAATATCCACATTTGATTAACACTGCTTGTGGAGTACGCTTTATCACAGTACTTTTGAAGACTTCCTTGACTGTCGACAATATAGCTGTAAGTAATTTAGAAAGAGGTTTGGTGGAACACCTGGATGAACCCGCTTTATATCTATCTTTATATGGACACTTGTGTAGTTTTGGTATCCAGAATAAAGAAGCCTAAATACCAAAAGAAGACACACTTCTTTCTTTAGAAAGTGTAGTAGATGTATATGTCGGGTAACAAGATGTGTCTTTGATGCCGAGCTCTTTTATCAAGCAATCAAGGTAATGTTTTTTTACAAACGAATACAATGTTATTGAGGCTTCATCGGTTAGAACAACAACGAATTTTACATGGATGGCGGACAAGCCCCTCAAGTCAGCAGGGTCCTTGAAAACTAAAGGAGCTTTATTAATAGTCCACCCTTGTAATTTTTAAATGCGAATCTGGATTAATGATCTGACAGTCTACCCATTTGAAAATCTCCCCGAGGGCGGCAGGGGTATAGAAATAGGTCGTTCGGTTTCTCCGCCTGCAGGTAGAACTCTGCTATAAGGGGGCGTCCGTTAGTTCGAGCGGGATGTACAAATACTCGAACTCTCCTTCTCGAAGGTTGTGCCGGGGAAAGAATAGGCACCAGGTATCTCCATCCTGGAGGCACTAGTCCTCTAAAATGTGCGTCCCTGATTGTGCGGGATGTATAAATTCACAATCCGTCAAGAGGGAGACGTTAAAGACGCCCTGTATGTAGGAAATGCCACGTCTTAAGCACGTTAAAGACCCCTTGTAACAACTCATTTTAAGTGGTCAGTAGGCTGCCAGGTCCAAGGCTAATTTTTCCGCCTCTATCCAACCCGCAATTTTTTCAGTGGTAGTCTAAAAGTCCCTCCCTTACCGGTCCCTTGCTCACAGTCTACATATTGATTTATTGTTTAACTTGTTTTCGTCCT
>JAULBM010318339.1:0-13698 GCA_032357055.1 Geukensia granosissima | reverse complement strand
TTGGTTTAATCTTCGAAAGTGAAATTTTCGCAAGGTTATAGTACGATCAACCATCTATATCGTCATTATAAAAAATATAAAAATTGAGAATTGGTGATTATTTTGCAGATCTCAATGATCATAGAATGTTGTTAAGATAACAAATACCTGTAAATTAATAGAAATATTAACGTGTATGTGTTTATTTTTCAATAGATTTTCTGTATTATTTCTTTGTGTTCTTTGAGTTTCGTCATTTGTCTTGTTATGAATGTTTTCATACCTTACGTCATGCTTTACATTTTGGATTTTTACTTTGATTCATCCCTTACATCATTTAAAAACAGTGGTTTTCTTAGATGTTCCACATTTTGATTTTGATCACCTCGGTAACACAATTTAAGATCCCTTTTGCTATATCAGCTCCTTTCTAATTTTGCTAACTTTGTTATCTGAAAATTATCAGGCCTGCTTTGCTTTAACCTTTCAGAATTTGAATATATTTTAATTAGCATGACAAAAGTAATGCATATTATTATACATTACCAAACATAAGGGCGGTGCTTCCTTCACCATATCTTCAATATCATCTGCACCCCAGCCTGACAAGGTATTCAATCCCTAAAAATATATAAATACAAATTATTGAAAATAAAAAATTACCAATGTGGAATAAATATGGAAAATTTTGTGTGTGATATACATGTGTATGTATATTTTAAGGAGTAACCGCTCATTACTAGCATTAGAACCGAAACATGGAAAGTCAAAGATCTTAACATAGTCAAAGAAAACTCATATCCAAACAAATCGAAATGAAAAGCCAAATCCGACGCCAAGGTCAACTACAAAGTGCCAAACTTTTCGAAGCCTTCTCGTGTTTTCAATGCATTTCTGTAAAACATTGATAAATTTCATGTCAGACAAGCCGGGGACACGACCTGTCCTAATATTTAAAAAAAATTCGACTAGACTAATACTGTTTTAACTTTGCAACTGAAATAAATGTACATTGTCTATGTCAATACGGGTGATAAGATAATTTATAATTCATGAAAACAGTTGCAAAGGACCCTTATAGTATTGATAAAGACATGCAATACGGACCAGTTTAATTATTAAATCTGACATGAAATTTATAAAGTAATGTTTTATTTAAAAAATAATGCTTAACAGAAATTTGATTCATTTATTCATTATAACACAAAAATACAAAGAGTCCTCGAAAAGTACTGCACCTACAGTTTGATTTGTCTTCTTAATTCAATTTGCTTGGATGTCAGTACTTCTTTTACTACGTTTGGATATAGCATTTAAAAATTCACCATATTTAGGGATCATTGTATTTAATAAAAGTCTTACAATTTGGCTCTTATGTATTGGCCTTGGAAAAGATTTGCTATAAGCTTATTAGCCATCGGCTCTATGGTACTTTTTACCAAGACTGAAACTCTAATCTATATCAGGACAACACTATATTATTTGTCTGTTCAATTGGATCTTTACACCACTTTTCATAGAATTTCAGTTGTATCGTGGGGTCGGCTCAATTGGTGGATAAAATCCACTGACTTTGAGCAGGTAACTGAGAAACCTCAGGATGGGTGATCAATTATATTTCCACCAAAGAAGTAGGAGCATTAGGACTTTTCTAACCCCAAAAATTTGCCTAAAACATAATTTTGACTCTACAGTTTTCTTAGTGGAATATAGGAGGAAGAAACACTTATAGAAGTTTAAATTCGACTGTAATTCGGTGAACAGCTGTCTCATGGACAATCATGCCACATCTCCTAGTTTTTATATTTTAAAGAAAACAATTATTTTAACCCTACACTTATACTTTATGTACAAAATATTTACTCAAAATGCCTACATTGATAAAATTTTTCATCTTTGCTAATATTACATTTTAAAGCATATTTGAAACTGGTAAAATATGTGCACACGCAACGATCTACTTCATATTTCGCGAAACGATACAATTGGCTTCCTGGAATCATATTTAAATAAAATATTTCGTATTTCTTGAAGGTGTTCGATGTTTTCTGTTTAAAAGTTTGTTACATTTCTCTGAAAATCTACTATTTGTGCAATTTTTGTAGGATAACTTGGAGAGTGACGTTCATAGTGCATAGCTTTTACCTCAAATTGATAATCTTTATTCTTCTATGTAATACATCATTGTTGACAATATTTCGGAAAGGTAAAATACATCGTTTTGGTGATCGAAAACATGCCTCACTAATTTTCTATCAACGCTTATGTTACGCCGAACTAATTTTCTTCCGTAGAACTTATTTCTACCTCAATTGCAACTGAAATGAGCAGATGTGTGCGGTGGAACTTAAAATATATTTGTCTCAGAAGTTTAAAAATCCATTATTTGGTAGAGTCAGAATGCTATCTTCCTAAACGAAAATGGAATGGTCAGCGCCTTGTACTTTCAAAGCATTACACTGCAAAATTGAATTGATAAACTGAGAACAGGATCATTTATTCGATTAAAACGTTGGTTAGACAATAACGAAAGTAAAATTCCATTTATCATCAACGATGAAAATGCTCACACATTTTGATGTCTGAACACATTCGGATGCTCTTATGATGTGATACGTTTGTTTGAGATGTAGATACTTACAAAAACGTCTTTTGATTGCAGAAGTTGAACATGTACAAACACAGAGTGTTTTTGTGATGTATTTTCGACTTGATCAGCAGTATCCTTCTTTCCAGGAGCTTCTTTTTCAATCATGGACGCTGTTGGGAACATCTATGGAATACCAAGTAAAAAAAATAATTATTGAAAAAAATATATGCCAGAAAGATACAATCCACATCTTATATAAGTTCTTGACAAATATTCAAATCAAAAATGTAATGTCTGTAAAGCCCTTCCTGGATTTACCTTCATCAGACACGCAAGGGTGAAAAAAAATAGGAAGATCGGTCAAAACCTTAATGTATTTCTACATACATTCATGGACCGAATAAAAAATACAATTTATTACGTTATGAACGCCGATAAGATACATTTAAAAACATTTTGGGAATTTCACAAATTACAATGTTGAAAAGATCTAATCCGTATCTTTCCAACATACATTCCAGTACCTGAAAATAAACAAGAGTACATAACACATTTTACTACCTCCACACATAACAAGGGAAAACTTTGTAGTAATATTTTACAGAAAAAAATATGGAATATATGCCAGAATTTTAAAGATACAATTCATATCTTACATTATTATATAATAATGACTTATTTAAGAAAAATTAAAATTACATGCGGTGTATTCAAAATCCTAACCAGCTACATATGCTCTAAACAAAAATTAAGAACTAAGTTTTTTTGCGATGAACGTACAGATTACTGAAATCTACTAATAAGAAATGGTGAAATATATTACAATTTTGTCTGTTTATTATGTTTGTAAACAACGTATGCGCTCAGACAAAGCTGACTACAGTTACTAATCTACAATTTTGTTGTGTTCTCTTAGATACAGGAAATGGGTAAATCAAGAATTGTATTTAAAAAAAACAAACTACAATAACCATAAAATTAACTTTGGGCGGAGGTTTTGACCTTGAATTAAAATAATTTTATGTCCTATCGCTCTAGTAAATCAAGATTTTTTTTCAATAGAATGTTAGTAAATTAAGTAATATTATATAGCGATGTTATCTCCCCTATCTTGACTTTCATAGTTAATGTCTTTTACTAATATATCATATTATATTATTCTATTATGACAATAAAAATAAAGAGACAAGTTATTGTCGTAAAAGACAAAACATTTGATACTTGTGTGAGAAATTTTTGAATCATGATTCTGCTTGATTAAAAATGTCTTCATTCTTAGAGAGTCAATGTACTTAACAAAAACGATTAGTTCAACACACACAAAATGTTTGTATTAATAGGAAAGATGAAGATCTTAAAAAAATTATTAAGTTTATTGTCTAATTTAGTATAGAACAACAAAAAACCATATATAACCAATACGTTAGTTGTATAAAACAACTGTATGAGATTGATAAATAATAAATAATAATAAAAATTAGTTCAGTATATACAAAATTCTGAAATGAAAGGCATGAATTTCAATAAATAACACTAGTGTAACAACCAAGTATTTTAAGAGATATGACCATGTCATATAAGACACACTACTTATTCAAACAGCTAATCGGAATGAGCAGTATGATCACAAAAAACGTAAATCTGTACTTCGATGTACAATTAAGGAGGTTTTGGGTCTTAATAAAAAAAATCAATAGATATTTATTTAAACTTTGTCAAAAGATGACTTATATTATGCTGTTAAATGTTTATGTCCTCGAACTCATTTTCAAGCAACGGGTTGTACAAAATCCTCCATTTTCTGTTAATTATCTCAATAAAGAGAACATGAAACGATAGAATTCTTAAATAAATTAGGAAAAGTAGCTAATGTCATATATCATCATATAATAAAAAGAAATATTAGAATCACGAATCTCGTTTTCTTGCCACATCCATTAATCTATAATTACATAATGTAATTCCTCTTAAAATATTGCCATTGGAGTTACATACCCTGGAAATGGTCAGTTCCTATGTAGAATTCTTAAATTAATTTGGAAAAGGTAGCTTATATCATATATCATCATATAATAAAAAGAAATATTAGAATCACGAATCTTCCACCGGAGTTACCTCCCTTGGAAATGGTCAGTTTTTTTAATGTGTAAAAAGGTCTTTATTCTCTGTAAAAACGTGAAAATGGTAAAGTCACTAGATAAGTTATAACAATATATTTATTTGTAATTAATTTTGCATAGGTATTATCTTTCTCAACTTGATATTTGCAATTAAAAAATTCAATACCACAAGTGTGCTAAAATGGCGGAAGACACCCGAACCTCCTTAAGAGCAAAATTTTCGAATAAATTTATTATTGGAATAACGTTTTAACACGCTTAAAACATATATCAAGTTTATGACGCTCTGATATTTTACCAAATAATGTGACATGATTTATTGTTGTACTCAGCTTCTGAAAACAGAAATGGTTTTTTATATCTTAAATTTTCTTATATTTGCTTAAAGTGGTAAGTAAACATGTTTGTTCTGTTACAAAACAACCCGAACGAACTAAATTTTAGCATCTCTAACAAGGTTAATAAACGTAACCAAAGACGGTTGTATTAATGTACACCAAACGAAATTTGCCATGACTTAAGTCAAAATATATAGAAAGTAAAGCTATGAAGTATGCCATTTTATATATTGTTGGAATTCTAATTTTTTGCCGCAACTCATCCTGCAGTTAAATTTTTAATTTTCCCCAGCATAAAAAAATTTCCCATTACCCCTTTATGTTAAATTTTTGCCATTAAAAAAATCTGTCTCAAAATGGCATGTTTTCATTGATAAATTTTGCTCTTCAGTGTTATAACTTGAATACAATTCAACTATATTCTTAAAATTTCATTTTTTATCTGTCATAAAACTCCAAAATATATAAATATTATCATTTCTTGTAACCCGAGAACATTGGTTGGTTGAACCTACAAAATAAAGTAAATTTACAATGTCGAAAAAATTAACATTACACCCTATGGGGAAATTTTTTATTTCAAGTTAAAATGAATTTTTAAAAACAGCACCAGCTGCGGCAAAAAAGAAAAGAATTCCAACGATATATAATATGATATATTTCATTGCATGAGTTTTGATGGAGATTCACTTTTGTTGCGGCAAATTTCGTTTGGTATACTATAGTAAAAAAACGGCAAGAAACTGAAAAGAGAGTCACGTTGTTATGACAAGGATTGTTATCAAGTTGCAGCATGCAGAATTTCAATCAGCAAACATTCAGAGTCAGTCTGGTTAGTATATTAGTAGGTTTCAATTCAACCATATTCTACACATACGAAGTGAGCTTTCATCCTCATCATGGATAACATTCTCTCGTTGAAACTACTAGAAGATATCCCTTTAGACAGGTCTTGCTTCATAGAGTTAACAGGTGGCACCACCAATACTTCACTGCTTTTCACGGAGCTTATGACTGTCGCATGTTCAGAAGCCGAATCCTCTCTAATACATGTTAATTGGCTGCTCATTGCTAATTTTGGTAAAACTTGCTTTTCGTTTTTCTTTTTCTCGTTTTTATTTGCAATATTCCAGCCATGTGTTTGCTGTTTTTCATCTCTCATCGTCATCTTCAGTGTCTAAGTTACCAAAGTCGTACAAATAAAATAATTAACAAACCTTTATCCATGCTATTTTTATTGGTCAGTGAAAATTCCTGAATGCTTAAAATAGGAATTTAGGATTGTATGTTCCGTTTGTTTGTAGGTTTAGGGAAAACTCTAGATAGCGGCGTATGACTTTGTGACATTACCCGTTTGTAGTTCATATCATAGGTTTATGATTTTTTTCTGGTATATATGACCTCCTTTTACCAATAATTTTCCATGCCTAAACATGCAACATCTAGGTGTTTCTTTTTGGCATGTTTTGTTTCATTGTTACTTAATATACCATATATACTTATCTGTTTCATTATAGTATTTTCAAAATATTGCATATACCCAAACAAAAAATCACTGTATTCAAAATAAAAGTCATTAAAACAAACAAAATTAAAAAAAAACACTATGTGGAGAAATAATGCAAAACCTAAAAGTGATGGTTTCATCGAAATACCTACTAGCAATCAATAGAATATCTATTTCTATATCTACATTGTTTGATTTCAGCCACTAATCTGTTAATGTCTTACCTGTTTTAACTTGTCGTAGTATCTGGACATTTCTTCAAATATCTCTGGTGTCATAACAAATTTTCTCTTATGAGCAATTCCAGTGTCAACTCTAGGAGCTGTAATTTAAGAAAAAACTATTTTATATTTTATTTCGTTTGAATAATGTCGAACATTAATCAGACATCAGTCATGGACCACATAAGGAAGGGAAACAATCAATGTTCCTTCAATCATCCAGAATAAAGAAAATGAATTTAAATCCATGTAAAAGAGAACTCTCCTTTAGAAATTCCAGTGCATTTTTTTTAAAAACACATTCTTGATTTTACGAGATTTTTTTTTCTCGAAATATTGATGTATTTAGACTGCTGTGTTTAATTTGGTAATTGAAACATTATTCTTTTCTTAGCTGGAATAGTACAAAAACAACTTCAAAATTTAATTTGGTTATGGCATAAATTCTATATTTTAAAAATCTTCTATTTGCACAAGCATAGAAAAAAGATATCCATGTACTTTATTCAATAAACAACCTACCGGCACAGTTTCCTAATTCCGGTAGAATAATATCACTGAACGGGTCAGGTCGAATATAACTTTGTCCAGACTTTCTTGGTTTAGCTGCCTTTAATTCTTTCATCACCTCGCATATACCCTGAAGTTTTTAAATATCATTTATCAAAGTCTGACATTTAATGAAAAAAAAAACACAATCTAAATGCTATTTTAGATTCTGATGAAATTTTCGTAAAGACATACACATCCAAAAGTAAAGACCAAAAGAGAAAAAGAAGACCAACTTGGATTTCATACTCAATAAAATGTTGCAAAAATCTGGTGAATTTTTGTATGAACTTTTACAAACTGGACTTCAATTTAGACCCCAACTCTTAATCGATGAGAGGAAATATCAAATGCTCTTTTCGTGTTCCCTGTCATTATGTCAAAATCTTAGATTCCCGCCTAACATTTTAACTGTGAACAAATAGTTGGCCACAATTTTTGTCCCAACAGTTTATGAGTAAATATGTAGTTATTTTTACATTATGGGTGTGAACCCTGATTGGTTAAACTATAAAATACTATGTTTGTACTTACTGATTTTACAAAATACAACCATTCACTTTCCTTTCCATTTGCTGTGATTAAATGGCCTCTCCTATTTTAAATCAAACAAGTATATTTCTTTTACGTAAAGCATATTGCGTATTTCAAAATGTTCAAAGATTTTTAGTTTTATTTTGGATCAGGTAATATTGCATTTTTGATAATTTTAAATAACAACGACAAGCAATTTACTGTCATCATTACAACCCGTAGAAGGTTTATAGGGCAGACCGAATATTTATATCTATAAAGTGAATAAAAGTTCCATGAATGGATCTATTAACAGCGTACTACTGACTTTGTGTGAAATATAAAAGTACTGACTGCGAACTAAGGCAAAAGCAAGTTTTCATATCTTTAGTTTAGAAAAATAAAATGTGGTATGATTGTCTTCAGATGGCCATCCAAGACGTGTCAAGTACAAACATCTACAGATTGCTGTAAGGCCTTCAATAATTGTCACATATCTTAACGCTCCAGCGAGTTGAAAAAGCCACAAAAAAATAAAATTCATGATATTAAAATGTAACAACTATCGACAAGATAAAAATACAATGCCAAACAAGTAATGTTTTAAACTTAAAAGCAATGACATCCAATGGATTACAGGTTCATGGCTTGGAACAGGCAAATAAAGTATTCGGCGCAGATAAAAATGTTGTGTGTACTAAATTCTCCCCAACCTGGGACAGTGGTGTGACAAAACGACATAAAAACCAATTGCATAGGTTTCAACTATTTAAGCCGATACACGCAAACAATAACAAATTAAGCAAGAGACAAGAAGATACTCATGTTCTGCTTCCTCGAAAAAATACTCGCTCTTCCTGATAACTAGTTTAAAATCTAAACACAGTTTGACAACAAACTTGGTTCTCTTAAGCCAAGACAACAATTAAAACACATCCGGCTGAATAGCCGAATAAAAAGAAGTTAGTGTACATGTGCAATAAATAAAAAAATATTAATAGCATTTAGGACAAAAAAGGAACAAAACATTAACTGAAATTGGTTTTGATGTAGATTATAGAGCAGAGAGTCATTGTTGATACCAGAAAACAATAGTTAAAGATCTTTAAATAATTTTATAAAAATAACCTTTATGTATAAGTCTATTCAAGAATCTGACAAGTCCTAATGGGTTGCGTTTAAATTTACGATTTTATTTACCACATTTCTATAAAAAAAAACTTGAAATGACATTCCGTTTTATCAGTTTTCTTCAGGTGCAACCAAACTTTAAAATTAAATCTTTATATTTTTTATAGAATTTGGCCAAAATAATAAAGAAATGATTTACTTCATCATTTGATGATAATACAAAGATTTCGTTCCATAAAATTTAAAACATTGCTGCGCTGCATACACGGGCAAATGGAAAAGTTGATAGACATATGCATCGTATGCAGGAGCCAAAGGGACGTCCCCGTCAAGGAAGGGAAAGTTTACAATAGTAAATGAAAATCCTCACTCTTTTCGTATATTGTTTTTATTTCACCTTGTGGACAGGGCAACTTCTGCTATACTCATTAGCTTATTTAATGAGAGTTCTTTAATTTGATTGATTGAATCGTGCTTAACGTTCAGCAGCAAATATTTCATGCATATTTTGGACGAGAGCATATTAATGAGTGATAATGAATGAACCCTGCTTTGTACTGGACCGGCATGCTAAGTCGGGTTTTTAACGAAAGCAACAGTCCGCAGACATGCCACTTTATCAAACATTTATTCTGACTCTGGGCCGACCAGTCTTTGCTATCTATCTGTTAATGCTGCGCGCTTAGCCTAGAAGTAGCAAATATCAATTTTTGATGTCACTGATTTGATCCAGTCGGGAATCGAGGCGAGCGCGACGTATCTTGATAAGTGTTACCTTATTAACTTACTTAAAATAATGAAGAACACATGTTCCTGGTTCGTTCACTAAACATTCAATAGGCCACTGAGACAATATTGGAACTTCCCTGTAATCAGAAAGAAAGATGTAACATTTAAACATTAAGATTACGCGCACATGAATATTCTTTTTTGTTGGCTGTCTTAAATTTTTCAATTGATTACGGTTTAAGCTTTGTGTTATTAAGTTTTTGGTTTGTTTATATAATACATCTCTATTAGAAGTATATACTGATCAAACAAGAATCGCCAAAACCACTGGGGCAACGACATTGCTAGTGGACTAGAGATCCTCGCAGTTATTTCACTGTCCAGTTGACAGGCTTTAAAAAATTAATAAAAGTCTATAAAATTTATCATGTTGCTGTACAATTTATTCAAATTTTAACCCATGAAATTAAGGAAGGGTTCAATCCTTGTATTGCACAAGATAGAACTCCTTCCCAGGATGTCAAATATTTTTTTTAAATATAAGAACTTCTATATTTCTCTATCATATACATGTATTATAATTCTTATGCAATCGATAAGGGATAAAGCTAGATATTCAAATAAAGCAAATAAAATGCACAAATGCAAGATTTGCATTATTACTTGCGCACCTCTTGGGTGTTCTATTTTTTTCAAAATCAAAATAGAAACAATTTATTATTATCTTCTTGAGGAAAAGGAGTCGTATGAAACTACATGTATCTGAATAATCTCTACCTCAAAAACTTGACATGTTCTGCTTCTTCATTGTTATCTTCAGCTTTCATAAATATAGAATTAAAATCTTCTTTCCCTATTACTAATAAATCCATATGCGTTGTACTTTCTACTGTGGCTGTCCGTTTAGCGTTAAATATTAAACCTATTTCCTAAAAAAAAAATAAATGTAATATTAATTCAACCTGCTGGTTATAATTTTACCAATGCGGAAAAATATTGTTCAATAAAGGATTATCAATAAGCTTCAATTTTTTTATGTAGTTAAAATTACTTTTATTTTATTTCCGAACTTTGCATTAGCTTTAAGTTTTTAACTGTATAAAACAGGATTGCAGATTTTGCTAATTAGCCAAACCATTCACAAACCTTAACACAGTTAGTGTCACATATTTCACACAACAAAATTTTATATTTTGACATCATTAAATTATATAGCTGTTCTCAATGCAATGCCAAATTGTTGACATTGTTCAAACTATAATCTTAAAAGGGAAACGCATAAATATGTTTTAATTAAGCAGATGTGAAATAAAATGATTCGTTGACTTTATTATTAAAGCTAACGATAACGTTCATTATAAATTAAACGAGTTTCTTCAGGCTTGTAATCGTATATAAAATAACCGAATTTCCAACATTTTGACTTAAGCACTGCTGAAGAGTTGTCAATCAACGAAATGCACATACAAAGCATCAAATTGATTTGGGTGTTTTGTGGTACATTTATCATGAAAAAACACAACAAAGGGTAGTCTAAATGCATAACTCTTGGTGATGTCAATCCAGATAAAATAAAAACTGCCTATTCTATAAACATTTGTGGAGAGGAACAAACAATTACAAAATAAAACAACATAAATCTACTCAAACAAAAACTACGTAAGTATAAAACTATTCAAAATGGATATGTGTAATTCTGAAATTTATTTAATGTTTAGCATAATATATTTTTATTAGGGTTATATTCTATTACACTTTTTATAAAGTTTTCAAAGTCTTGGGTACTCAGTACGACACATCAAAAGTTAATGCTAAGATTATAAAGATAGTTTTACCTGTTATTGCTAATGTTATGTACAAATTGATACTGTAACACACATATTCTTAAGAAGTTTTTATACTTGTATGTTAGTTTCAGTGCTTTTTATGGGTGATTAATAGACGCATCATTAAGAGAATAACACTTTTTATGCTTTAAGCCATCGGTCATTTTCTGGTAATCAAAATAAGTGGAAATGGCTTTTGTATGATAATTTTACCGTGTCAAAAACAAAGCATTCCCAATAAAGCAACATAGTCAATTACAAACCAAAAAAAACAATCCCAAAACCCATTATTTAGGAAAACCTAACCTTAGTTATGACCTTCTTTTTTCAATAAAAAATATTAAAAATTCCTTAAAATGCTTTATTTTGCAATCAATGTATGTGGGTTATGACTCTGATTTTTTGGAAAAGACAAAACATTCTATGGTTTTTTTTTATTTTTGGAACAGTACTTATACCTTGTACCTCGATCTAAATTAGTATCATGCATCACTTAAACCATTGCATGGAGTGTGATATGCGAAAAGGAGTGACCTTGTCATATTTACAATATTCATACAAACACAAATTACATTTAGAAATAATTTTCAATGAGTTTTTTCAAATATAGGTAAAAATGTAAAATGAACAACAACTAAATGGGGAACTATAATTCAAGTAGTTTGGGGTAATATAAGCATTATCAATGAAAATGCAGTAGAACCACTACTACGACATAAGGTTTATTACGCATTTAATTACTACATAAATAAGGAAACATGAAATACTACAAAAATGGACTATTACTTTACCCCATCTTCCCAAGAAAACTGTAAATAAATATATATTGACATGGATGAATTAATTTCTCGTTACATTAACATATCTACCATAATATTATAAAGTTACATGAGGTAGATATTAACAAATCTTTTGATAACATAAGGAAAACTATAATTTCAATGAATAAAACGCAACTTTTTCAATAAGTGTCACTACTTAAAAATTAAAGGCAGAAATACTGATAAAAAAGAAAACATGAAAAACACTCATCAGAATGTCGTGTATAGAATAAGCCTGTTCAGTATGCCAGTCAGAACGTAGAATCCTTCTTAAAAGGAACGTCCGCGCCGTTGGTTGGGCGAGATGAATATACATACACAACCACGGCGAGAGGAGATGAAGACTAGAAATTGGGTCCTCGGTTTCACTGGCAGGAGGTAGTTCTTGTCCTAAGAGACGTCCGCTGCTTGGGTGGGATAAAAAAAATCTCAACTAATGTGATCAGAGAATATCACACACTCCTGCACGTAAAAAACCTTTAAAAATTGGAGAATACTTGAGTAGGTAATCGGTTGCTATAAAAGATTACATTTTCCATCTCTGTGCCACGCTCCATTTCCACTGGCAGTTAAAATCCGTAGAGTTTTGGTATCCTATCACACCCTTTGAGTTATTTTATTAATATTGACCATTTATTTTAAATATGTATGAAAATTTCTGTTAAGCATTCAACAATCAATCCACCAAAATAAAGTAATGTCATGACTGCTTAAATTATAATTCATGGTTCAGTTGATGAAATCTTTCTGTCAATTTAATCTTTTTTATTTTCGGCAACAAAGAAAAAAATTTGATAAATAACTAGCATTGGTCACAGTCCTGCAATTGACGAATTTGATCTTTTCGGTATACGCATGAAATACAGGCAAAACTTATATTGTCTTTTATGTAAAAATTCAGATAACTTTATATTCCAGTTACTTTAAAAACTATGAAACATGAATAAATAAACATTGTAATCCAAAATAAAATTCTCAATAAAACCAACTATGGGTAAATGAGTAACAAACTATCAATACGTTACCCCAAAACTTTGTCCTCTAGTCAGTCTTGCCACCACTTGAACTTTTGTTTCACCGGTTCTTTCATTTTGTATCATCTTCTTTACAAATGCTGCCGAATATTATACATTATGTATAAGGCAAAACATAAATTAATTTTTACTGAAATTAAGATGTTTTGTTAGCATGAAGTATGGTTTGACACGAATGTATATAGGAAACAATACAAAAGGCAACTTAGATGCAAAAATATCCCTTGATTTTAGTATAGCATTGATTGTTTTATACTAATGATAATATACAATTATGGCCCTGAGAGGAGGTGAATATCCAAAATTGTCAACCTTAACTAAGGTTATTTCCCTGAGGGCT